>JBBIGA010173371.1:0-16288 GCA_037576975.1 Alestes dentex
TGAAAGGGACTGAAACTGTCAAGAATAGAGCTGGTGAGATCTCTTTATGTGAGAGTGATTTTGTGCAAAGAACTTCACACACACATTTTGTGTAGCCCATAGACCTATTATAACTTGTTTAAAAAGAGATATAATATGTCCCCTTTAAGACGCCTGCCATAATTCTGACTGGTTCAAAGGATCACTTGATGCCAGCTGGCAGTTAGTGGTTATAGGAGACGAAGAAAGAAGCTATCATTTCCGCTGTACAGACACAGTTAAACCTTCAAACGCAGAACAGATTAGTACATTCTGATTTCAACAAATTTACTCTCCTACACGCGTGTTGTTTGCTGCTGTTTTTTTCTCAGTGGGTTGCTGCTCAGTCGCTCACTGGCCCCCCCCTCCCTCTGCGGGTTTTCCCCACCCACTTGGGGGCGGAAACTGCCCTGAAAGTGCTCCAGGGTCCAGAGATCTTGTGTTTTCTGTTTGTTTCTAAGACCTAAAATTTGGTAATTTTTGTTCTTTATGGACATTCACCTGTGAAGCCATTTTTTAAACTGTTATTATTATGTGCTTTTTAAATTACAATAAACCTGGCTCTACGAGACACCAAACACCAAACAAAGGAACACCAAACAAAGCTTAGCATGATGCCTGACCTCTCAAGCATTAACACATATGGGGAACTTCCATATTAGGATCTGTTGCCATATGTTGACAAATGATCATTTCTTGTACTGCTCACTCGTGTTCTAAGAGTTAATTAGATACTTAATCATTGTTTTGGGGGACATTTTAAAAAGTCCCCCAAAACAACATTTAAAAAGTGTTTACAATACAAATGTAATGTGGTCATATGGATCCCTGGTCATGCCTAAAGGTGTGAGTGACCAGACAATGCTTCTCCGAGACGTACTGGACCCCATTCACAATTGAAATAGGCGCGGTGCTTATGAATGGCTCAAGCAGGACACGTTAGTGCCACGTGTAAATAGGGCAAATTAAATCCCTCAGATATAACCCAAAATTGCAAAAATCTCTCAGCGGAATTGATTTATTTGATAGTCAATGGTACATCCACAAATAATACACAGATTAACAGTAGAAGTCGACAGTCCCGAGTTGTATGGCTTACAGCCTGGATTCAAACTCACAGTTTTCAACTTTGCAGGTTTAGCATAGCATAGCTTAATCCAGTGCATATTTTTTTCTTCATTGAAGTACTGGGGCTTGGCAAGTCGAGGAACCAGTGTGACACTTTGCCAGGCAGAGTAATGCAAACAAAATCAGTTATAGTTTGGAAAACCACTTATCTTGCGAAGCTTTGAGCAGCACTATGAGCAGATCAGTTTGGGAATGCAGCCATTATAACGCAGCCTGGATAATGCTTCTTATCTGTGTCAGCATTAATCTTTCAGGCCAATCCATATGGCATACAGTCTGGATACAACATGCTTTAATACGTTCTAATGAGGCTGATTCTAGCAGGGCTGAATATTAATAACACAGTGTTCTGAAATTTAAAACTCTACTGCTGATAAACACCTTAAGTCTTATCTGAAGGTTTCTCATCTGTCATCGTTTAAGAAAAACGTTGCCACCGAATAAAACAAGGCACTAAGATGCATCTACTCAGAGTAAGTGGACAGAAGTGAGTAGCATTTAGTTCACGTGTACACTCACAATTAAAGTCGCTTCTAAATTCTAGGGGTCTTATGTTGGAGATCTGGTGCAGCAGGCCTTCATTTGTATTAATTTGAGAACGTTCAGTCATGTATTTATCCTTCAACATTTGGGTAGGTTCAAGATAACTAATGAGCCCCTCACAAGGGAAAGGAATGACCTTATTACGGCCAGATATAGACAAAATATTTCATAAATACCTACTTTTCTGGCACAGCATCAACATCTCTCTTCCTAGCAAAAGATGAACATGACAGGCAATTAACCAGAGGCTTCTCTTCAACCAGAGGCTTCTCTTCAACCATATCTCTGATTGACAGTGGCAGTTAGGTGTCAGGCCTCTTAGCCAGTGCCTAATAAGACAGCTGCTGTGGATCAGCCCTGCGAACATGGTGACCGCTGCCTCATGAGCTAAATCAGAAACACTGAGTCACTATTTAGCTGTTGCTGATGGTGACATATAAGCACTACCGCATCAGGCCTGCCTTTGCAAATGAGTCCCAGCGCCTGGACAAATCAGTCAAGAGTGTTGTGACGACATCTTCTGCATGTTTTTTAGTTAGAAGTTTAGTTGTATGAGCTTGTTTTGAGCATTAGTTGCCACAGCAGAACTGTGTGTATGTGAAAGATTTAACAGTAGATTTTTAAGCAAAAAGGTTTAGTGCTATTGTGGCTAGCACCACTACACTATAGGTGTACATTTCTGACCTCAGAGCAAAGCGCATCAATTGCAGTTTTTTTAGCCTCAGTGCAATAAAATCTCGCTCAATTTGATTAAATAATTAAAAAAAAAAATTCTTTAGTAGAATATAGATAATCCGATTGCTTTTCCACTAGAAAGTGTAAAGTGTGATGTTAATGGTTACTATGAAACTAGCGTTTGGAGACACCCAACCATTGGTTTTATGGGTAAAAAAAGTGTGTTAAAAAAAAATAAATAAAACACCTCGCAGTGTGTATTTGAACCAGCGTATTCTCTTCATTCAAAGTGCCCGGCATTCTACCATAATGGTTTCAGACTTTTATGACCAAAACAAAAAGGCACAAGGGCCTAAACACAAATGAAACCTGAGACAGGACAAGTGACTATGAAACAAGGCATGAAGTCAATGGACCGACAACTAAGTTCTCATACAAACATACTTAAATACACATGAACTAAACACACAAACCAATAGAAACAAAAACTCATTTAAACACAAACACCAGTCAGCTGTAACTAAAGCACTCCAAACTAAAACCCGGTGTACACAGAACTTCAACTTAAAAGTCCACTTCTATAACTCAGAAAAGGGCGGTCTCTAGCGGCCGCCGACCAGGATGTTCCAGGGGGTGTTAACTCACTGCCTCTTACCAAGCCATTTATGGTTAAGGGCGGCTGAATGCATTGCCACATTAAAAGGCTGATTATTTTTAATTAAACCATAACAAACAGTGACATCTGTTTTTATATAACTGACCTGAGCTTTAGTGCCTTGAACTCTGTTTACGAGTCTGCTGAGTGTTCATCTCTGCAATACTGATTAGTTTCTCTGCGTTTGCTTGTTTCTCCTGTCCGGCCTCCATGGTCGAGACGTCACAGACCCTCTCCGACATTTTTAAGGCGACTCGCCCGTTCGCTTTCCCTTCTCATACACTACAGAGGTAACAACCACAAAAAAAATTATTTATTACGATCACTACTCAGCCTCTGATCAATCAAAATATCAGAGAGAACGCGGACTACACCAGATGTTATGGGACGTTTTGACGCTGGAACCTATATTTCAAAAACTGTAGGAGGAGAAGAGGTGCCAAATTCCAGCATGAATACAAGAATAAGTCATAAAAATGAAACTTAAGAAGAACAGTAGTGTGATACCAGTAAAAACAATCCAAAGCAACGCAGGTTGTTCAGTAAAATTACAAGCAGAGATACCTACCCTGCACGAAGCTGCGATGCCTTTGTTCCTCAGTAGATGAAGTGTTATTTATAGAGAATAAACTATGCATGGAACACACCTCTGCTCCTCTGCTCCTCTACTCCTCACGCTTCACCTAGCATTAAAGCCCCTTGCAGCATAAAAAAGCCTCAGTTAAATATTGATGAAGTCTCTGACTAAGTCGTCTGGACAGCCCCGAGTTTAACCCCTTAGCTTACAGAGTCTAGTGATTATGGCATCTCAGTGTAATGCAGGCTTCCATTATGCAGTGACATCGTCTCCGTCTTCGTTAGAATTTTAATGGAGCATCGTTTATGCAGGGCATCCGAGGAACTCACTATGGTTCCACAGACATGACCGAGGTCAGGGTATGGGTGGGTTTGTTTGTGTGAGCCTGGGGTTCATGTTCGAGCATGTGAGCTTTCATTCAGCCAGTCTTTGTGTGGGAAATAAACAATGTCTCATTATAACGTAATTAGCAGCAACACTAACAGCAGCAGCACTGTGCAGTAATATGCTTATACATGCCGTGCTCTTTAAAGAATTTACGCAATGCCCGTCTGAGCCACGTTCCTATTTTTGCATTCACAATTGCCAAGAAAGTGTCTCAGAACGCTCAGAAGTAGGCATTTCAGGCTATTTTAAAGTTCCTTTTACCAAAGCCTTTTATGAAACACATTTCAGGCCTATTTTTGGTGTGTGAGCAAAGGCTTGGAAGCATCCAATAAATCAGGTAACCACTGAAAAATATGAATTCCTATCATGTTCTTCCAATGCCTTAATTTAACCGAACATCAACTTATGAGAAACGTTATGCTCGGTTAAACTAAAGCATTGGAAAGCTTTTTTATTAAAAACTAACAGGGCACAGATTGTATTGCATTTTAAGAGTCACATTCTGTGCTTATGTTTGATGTTTCAGAAGTATATGGCAATAGAAACACTTGTAAATGTCGATAAATCAATTAACCAGTGACAATATGAACATATTATGTATTTTTGATCACTTTATCATAATTGTCATTTACTTCAAATGGAAATCTGTGTGACTATAAATCCATATCAAAACATACTGAAATGAATAAACAACATGGCAACCATATGGTCATTTAAAAAAACTTTTGTATACTATGTCTGATTCTCATGAAACTTGAAATGCTAATATTTTTGTCAATTCTGATGCATGTCAAATTAACACGAGGGGCTGCTATAATATACAATTATCTGTTTTATAGAATCTACTTTTTATTTTCATGATACTTTTTAACCTAATCTATTAGCGGACGTGGAATTATAACTTTATTAAGAAAAAATACAGATTTCCGCAGGTATTTGATCTGCTTAGCATAGGCAAACTGTTCCGAAATTTAAATGCCACGTCCACAGATGGGTTCACTACCAGCCGGTAAAATTGGGCAGCAATCAGTCTCATAGTGGCTTTAAGGGTTTTTGTTTTTGTTGCATGTTATTCTTTGTCACAAACCAAGCAAAAAGCCTTAAGAATCTGTAATCTGCACCCACATTTCGAGCCAATTTGAGTAACATGCAAAACCTGTTTTTGCTAACTTGTCCTTGTTTTTTTTGTCCGTCCATCAAAAACATTGATATATATTGATAATCATCAAAAATGTTTAAACATTTATCAAATGTATGGCCACTATATGCAACTAAATACTTCTGGATGGGATCATAACTAACCTACGCAGCAGTAACATTTTGTCCAATTCTGAATTTGGGTTGAATTTGAGTTTGGAAATTCATAAACCAGGGTTTCATTTTGGGCCCAAGCAGAAGCGTCACCACTCTGAGCAAGAATCTGAAGGTCAAAAACTATAACCCCCCCCACACACACACACACAAAAACCAGTAAGGCTGCTAAATGCTAATTAGTGCTTCTGGAGTGGAGCTTAGTTTAAAAACATGCCTGCAGCTTGTGATCACCAATTCTCATGAAAAAAAAAATATATCACATGATTTTAAGGCTGCAAGTAAATATGAAAAAAAGACATTTTTGCATGTTACATTTTCTGCAGCACACAAATCAATCACATCCCACAAAGCCAATGTGTGTTTTGCTTGCACCCCTATTATTGCTGTAATTGGCTATGCACCACTGATGATAGTTTTCTAAAAAAAAAAAAATAAATAAAATTATAAAACAATGAACAAAAAAGACGAATGTTTTTGGATTTGCTCTGGTGTGCCATCACTTAATATAAAAAGACAAAGATCCAACTGCCAGTCTAACAAAGCGCTTGTAGTATTTTGATTACGAGCTCGGAGAGCTAAAGCTCCTCAAGCATTTCTCTGCATTTCAGAGAAGGTTTTAACAACATTTTCTATCTCAGTGGTGCCATCAAGACTTCACAAAAACATGACATTTCTTCTCCAAATGCCACATTAAAATATTAAACATGTAAAACGAATTTAACTCAAGTCTCAAACACTGCTGCAGCTTCAGTGAGGTCATTGCATTTCACTTCAGAAGCAGGGGTGTGGTGTCTTAAGGAGGGTAGTTCATCTCATTCTCTCTCCTGGTGTGCGCCCAGCAGTGTGTAAATGCAGTGGTACATACAGAAGCCGGAACTGTCTCTCTGTTCTTTATGCATGGCTGGCTGCTGTAACCAGATCATGTGTTTAATGGGATCATACTGCCTGTCCACTCATCATTCGAGCTGTCAGATCAGCCCATGGGATTTCATGTGCACATCCAAATATGGAGCACTGTTTCATTCTAATGCAGGGAGTCTAGTGTGCATCTTCATGTCCTTAGAATGTCTTTTTTCAAATGAGTTATGAATGCTTTCTTTAATGTTATAAGGGAGGCATGGGGGCGTTTCCTTCAATTCAGTAACTGCAGCACCATCCTTATTATCGATTATGTTGGTTAAAAAGTAACCAGTTTGTCAGTTTGTTTTGTTTAACCTTTTTAAACCTTTCAGAGCTTGTCAGAATTCTACAACACACTTTGGGGACACGAAATTATAACTTGTAAAAAAAATATATCCAGCATCAGCCAATCAGCTTCCAGCAGGCATTTGATCTGCTTAGCATAGGCCAACTGTTATGAAATTTAAATGTGATCTCCACAGATGAGTTTGCTACCAGCCAGTAAAATTGGGCAGCAGCCTGTCTCAAGGTGGTCTTAAGGTCCTGAACTATGAAATCTACAGCCAACATTTGTTTCCATGTTATTCCTCCCCACAAACCAAGCAAAAAGCCTTAAGAACTTCTGGGGATTCCTGACACTTTTCAGAGAGGCTTACTGACCACAGGTTTAAACAAAACACTATATCACTAAACCAGACACGATAAAAATGACAAGTTGCTGGGTGGCCTGGTGGTTAGGGCGTTGCCCCTGCAATCAGAAGGTTGTGGGTTTGAATCCCAACACTGCGAGTGTCATTGCTGAGGTTCCCTTGAGCAAAGTACCGTCCCCACACACTGCTCCCCGACGGACGTCCCTCATTGGTGGCAGCCTCCTGCTTCACTTGGTGAATGAGTTAAATGCAGAGAGAGAAGTTCACACTGTGTACTGTGGTGTGTTCACACGTGACTATAAGGGGCCACTTTACTTTAAAGGTTCCATGCCTTTAATAAGAAAACATTACACTGAGTTCTGAGCCTGGAACTGAAAGGAAAATGGGGACTGTGATTATATTGTTAAACGACATTTTAAAAAGGAGAAAAACAGGGAAATGAATAAAACTAACAACAAATACAGCCGGTCAAAATCACTACGCCAAGCTAAAGGATCCACACTGGAGCCAAGGAACTCTACCCAAAGACACATGGTTCTGCAAGCCTTCTCATTTCTTTGAGCAACTGAAGCAAGAGATTTGAGGAGATAACACAAAAGGGGAAATATCAAAATACTGTCACGTTTCGACTTTACAATTTTGACTTTAGTTTTCACGGCTGAAAGCGTGAGGACACTGAGTGTGTTCTCACTCATTATGTTTGGTTAATACAGCTGAGCTGAGACACAGAGGTCACTGGCTATCCAGCCGGTCTGGCTGATTCATGTTAGACTAAGTAAAGCATTCTGTCATGTTGTATAGACAGATAGTTGTTCAAACCAATATTTATCTGGTAAGGGCTCTGAAAAGAATGTGATTGTGCAAAAGTCCAACCCTTTGTGAATTGAATAACTGTACACAACTGTATACACAACACCCAGTTACTCGGACCATAAACCATTAGTCTGTAGCTCACTTCATTTGTCTTACACTTTATATTTTCTGTTACTGGACTTTATTCTACCCTTTCGACACTTGCTGCGACGAAGTAATTTTTATGTATTAACGCATGTGACTACCATGTTCATTCTGCTGACAAAATGGAATATAATTTCCTCAAATTTTCCCAGGCTACTTCTACACTATGTAGACAAAAGTATTGGGACACACCTCTTATTCAGGTGGCCCATTTCTTCCAGTGAAGGGTTATCTTAATGCTTTAACATGCCAAGACATTTTAGATAATGCCATGATTCCAACATCGTGGACCCAGTTTGGGGAAGAACCTTTTCTATTCCAGCATGACTGTGTCCCAGCGCACAAAGCGAGCTCTGTAAAGACATGGTTGGATGAGTTCGGTGTGGAAGAACTTGACTGGCCCACACAGAGCCCTGACCTCAACCTAATCCAGCACCTTCGGGATGAACTGGAACGGAGACTGCGAGCCAGACCTTCTCATCCAACATCAGTGCCTGATTTCATAAATGCTCTACAGAATGAATGGGCTCAAACTTCCCTCAGAAACTCTTGTATCTATGTATTTGAATGTGACGTCTTTAAAGTCCCTGTTGGTGTAATGGTCAGGCGTCCCAATACGTTTTTCCATATGTTTCTGGCTGGAATTCAGCCTGTGGTAGTGCATTTGCTGGTGAAAATAAAGAAGGAATATTTATTATGTGACTTTCATGAGTAGGCATGGGCCAACAGTCCCAGTGAAAGAAAGCCACATTCAGCTTACTGGAGGTTTCATCTGCTTACGCAGAGCACAAGCCTGAAAATCACATTTGAGAGGAAAAAAAAGGACATTCTTAACCATCGGCAAGAGCGCTTGCAAAACAAAAAAAAATGTCTGGCTTTATTTCAAAGTTGAGCCCTTGCCATGGCTTTTGCTGGCTCCAAATCAATCAGCTTAATCTGTGCAAAACAACCCGCAAATAAATAATCAGCTTTTGTTCATTTCACAATTTGTTCAAAACTTCCATGAGTCATTTGTGGGCCTTATATTGGCTGAATTATCTGTTAACTAATGTTAACTAAAAACACAAAAATGTTTTGCTATAAAATCACAATGAAACATTGTTTATTCTTAAAATAAATCGACTTAAAACAAACGCCAAGTTAAATTACAGAGTGACTTTGGGTCATCATTTTTTTTTGTGTGTGTACAATTATAGCAAACCAAAAATCTGACTTGGAATGTTCTGGGCTCCTAAAAGTAATGTCTAGTACTTAGAGAGTCATTAAAATGACCTGTAATGCTATTGTGTAATTATCTCATGCAACAAGCGTAAAATTCTCGTTAGCGCACCGGCCGGCGTTGAAATACCAGACCAGTTAATACAATGAGCTGAGCATCACCTGAGGTGAAAACAGAACAACAGCAGGAGGGTGCAGTTACAGCGAAAGACCATGAGGCTGCCTGTGTGAGTGTGATGTTCAGCTCCACCCAGGCTTTGGTATTTAGCCACTGTGCCAAACCCACCGAGGCCCTGTATCTCACATTCCTTCTCAGTGTGAGACATTACAGCTCATACTTTGGCCTGACACACCTTCACATGTGACTGGCACACTTATACACACACACAAACGCAAAGTCACACACATACTTTCACAAACAATATACAAGCTTTCTAAGACATGCAGACACACATACACATATTAACCATAAATGGAATGTCCAAGGTGCAGCTCAGCACTGCTTAATGCTCTCCAATTTCTGCACTGGACAACTAGCATACAGGCTTTCCACTTACAAACACAAGTTCTTGCATACAAATCCTTAAAACTCCGAAGAACTGTGGATCTAGACTTTCCGCACTGTCCTAACTACACATGCTCCATAAAGGTTTACTGCTAGTTCCTAAAACCCAATCATCTTGTTAACGGCACCTGTCAGGTGTGGGATATATTACACAGCAAGCGAACTGTCCGTTTTTGAAGTTGATGTGTTGGAAGCAGGAAAAACAGGCAAGAATAAGAATCTGAGCATCTTTAGCGAATTGTGATGGCTGGACGACTGGGTCAGAGTATCTCCACAAGGAAAAGGCCTTGTTGTGTTATCGTTATTTTTGACAAAATTCATCACTATATGCTGATATGCTTTTCTTTGGATATAAAGAATGTTGGCAGTATTGAAAAAAAAAACCCAACATGATTAGTCCAGGTCAACTTAGTCCAGGATTTAATGTGGATTGTAAGAAGCTCAGATCATGTCAAGGTTTTGAGACGGAGGTGAGAGTGATAAACTGTCTTTACTTTGGATGTAAAGTCCCTACCCATGTCACATCATTTCAAAAATAACAAATAAAATCAGAGCCCCCTGGATATATATCACAGACCTCAATTTGGGAAACATGGGCCTAAAAGAAATTAAATGTTTCTCATCTGATGACTAAGGGCCTTTGTACTGTGTGTGTGTGTCACAGTGATGGAATGTTCACTGATGTCAGTGTTGTTTTAGCACTGTGTTCCACTCAGACAAAAATAAGACTTTAGGAGTCCTCCTGTTCATCCCTCTGCTGTGGCCTGCATCTGAACTCTGAGTGTGATAAAACACTTGCACGCACACACACACAAACACACACACACACACACACACACACACACACACACACACACACACACGCACACAGCAGATAAACAAACTGCAAAACGCTTTTCTCTCTCTCGGTTTAAAGACCGCACTTTAAAAGTGAATCTCCACTGAGAACAATGCTAATCAAAAGTAAATCATGATCAAAGCCCTCCTGTCCATTCCGCCTCCATGAGATAATAATGGAAACAAAGTCCTGTTTTCCATGCTGAAATGAACAAACAAATAATCCCACTCATGTTTCCCCCATTCTAGACAGCAGGGTCATAGAGGCTTCTAAGAAAAAATTAGAATACAATAAAAAAATAAGATAATCTAGGCAGCTGGTGGCCTAGAGCTTAGGGAGTTGATCCTGCAATCAAAAGGTTGTGGGTTTGAATCCCAGGACTGTCCACACACACACACACACACACGCACACACACACACACACACTGCTCCCTGGGCGCAGTGTCGCTGGCTGCCCGCTGCTTCGCTTGGTGACTGGATTAAATACAGGATTAAATACAGTCACGCATGAAGGTGTGTTCATGCGTGACTATAAGGGACCGCTTTACTTTACTTTACTTTAAACATGTGCTGGTCATTGTGTGATAAACTGGTTAATGAGGGATATTGGATTTTGAGGAGATGCCTCCCTCTAGTGGTGATAAACTCGATTTTCATTTTGAGGGGTCATGGGAAAGGTTTAATACGAGCCTGTAAAATACACAGTCATTCCAGAATACACATAAAACAATAGGAGAACGTCACACAGCTTTAAAGGGCAGAATGATAGTAATCAAGACTCAACAAACGCTTTGCCAACCACAATATTTGGAGGAAAAATGTGTGAGTAAGGTATCATTAGGCGTGGGAAGTATACTCTTATAAAAGTGAACACCAGTGTGATACGGTCCCGTAACGATACAGGCCAGACTGTGGATACCGTGATAAACCCTAGAATGCCAAACGCTTAAACAGTCCCACCCTCAATACAAATTAAACATGACCTTCAAGAAATTCCAGTAAGTGCCACATAAAGCAAACCATGCTTCCTTTTTCACTGTTTTGTTGCCCTCTGTTGGACAAAAGAAATGAAACTGCAGTATAGAGTGGAAGACTAAGCAAACACCGAGCAGCGAGCTGCCTTTCTTAGCTCCAACCTGTGAAAGATTATTTTAAAGGGTCCGTTTCACATCAGTCCAAAATTAGCTTTTTTTTAAATGAATGATTTTAATGTAGCATGTCAACAGTGTTACATTTTCAAACAAACCATTCACTCCACTACATAAAGAAATGTAGCCGCTAAAACAGTTTGTTTTGAATTAACTGTGTCCTCGGTGTCACAAAAACCAACACATCTGAAATATATCCACCTATCCATCCTACAGCAGGTTAGCCCCACCCAATTACAATGAAGTCATAAGGAGTTTTTCAGTCCAAACTACTTTTTGAATGAGGGAAATACACAGTAGCCTATTAGAACAGAGGTCATTAAAAAACAAAAACAGTTGTTTAATCCCAAAGGACGAAGTGAGGTTGTGTAAAAATACATTTGGACTGTTTTGGTACATAAAACCACAGAAACCTTATAACCAGATCTCAGCCAAGAAACTACATACAAAACTTGAGGAAGGATATGGGTCCTTCGTAGACCAGTTGCAAAGTGCAGACACAGGTGTGGGTGAGCAAGGAGCATAAAATGAACAGGGCCAAGGTCGATGGGGAGAACTATATTACCCCCCCTCCCCCACCAAAGAATTACACTGTTAAATTGCCTGGATTCACGCTGCATGCAAGCACTCCACATTTGTTCCACTCAGTTCCACAGTGAAACTGTCCTGGATGTAGATGCCATGGCAAACAATGTGACTGCTGTTTTAGAGGCCTATTCACAGGCAAACTGTCAGCTACTGCAGTATTTATACAGCTGAACCTGAGATCCAAAGAGCATTTTAAAAGAAAGGAAAGAAATTAGGCTGTGGGTTCCATTTGTGTGACCCGTATGACCTGTAGATACACATTTGCGTAACAATCTACTGTAATGATCTACATACAGTGTCACTTGCTTTTGAGCACTTTTTCAAAATGTTGTATTTTTCATATTCACACTTTAGAGTCTCACACAGATCATTCAGTATCTGAAAACTCTGAACGAATTGCACAAATTATGATGTGTAAATTATTTATAAGACACCGTTGTCAGCTTTTCTGTCTACCTGTCAGGCTGCGTGGCCTGTTGTCTGCCAGCTCTGAGATGGCTCCGGTGGTGACGGTCTTCTTCATACGAGACGCTGCAGCAGCTGCGCCCAGAACAGGCTTAGTCAACGCATCATCACTGCTCGCCCGCTTCAGCTGCACACACACATACATATGCACAGTGTCACAAACATATCTTAGATTTTGAATAATAACAGCATTGTGTAAGCTCTGTAATTCATTTAAATTTAAATATATATATATATATAAAACATGCATCAAAATCTACTATTCTTTGCTGTAGCAATGCTGCTATACATACAGTATGTATGGCTATATAATTGTTCTCATTAATCAAAATAATGTTTAATAAAATATATATATTTTGTTCAAACTAATCAGCCCAGCTTCACCATATTATACATATACTCGCGGGTGCATTTGGGTAAAAAGGCCATGATAACAAGGTCTTTGTGGACCAAAAGCTAGATCTCACATTGAAAACATGAGAAAAATTGAATAAATGAAGTGTAAGAAAACAAAAGCCCATTTTATAATAAAACCCGAGCGTCACGCATATTGTCACTCCAATAAATTCTTATGAACAAAACGTAAAACGTATTTCTTACGCATCTTTACCAGCGCTGCCAAATAATTACCAACCTACAATAAAACTCCACATCAATATCAACATCAACTAGCTCTGAAGATTGTGTTAACTTATTATTGCAGCATATTCGAATTCAGACCACATTTTCTCTCCACTGTGCTGTCCTGTAACACCAAGTTTACGGGAAGTTGTGGTGTGTTTTACAGCTCATGTAAAATATCAGTCATCTCCATTATGACTGTTACTCAGTGAGGCTTTCTAAGGCTCCGTCAGGATCAGTGCATGGTCAGTGGCTAGACTGGACTGAACACGTATAATCTTGGAAACTGCAAGGAGTCATCTCACATAATACATAAGGGGACCTTTCAGTCCATTTGCTTACATTGTTTTAGTAAAACATTATTTTTGCATAATTCCCTGTATATTGTGAATAATGTGGCACTGGTATTTTTTTTTTATGTCCTGTCATATCCAAATGTCACATTTTGGAATATTACTCCTTTTTTTCTAGACCTACAGAGCTTCCCTTCCACTTCCCCTCCATTATTCCACTTTGGAAATTCTTATTTCTGTATTTTCCACATTCAGTTTCTTCACTCTTTTCTCTCTGACCCTGCACAAGGCCTCCCCAATGATCACGGCCTCCTCACTTTCACAACACCTCGTCATTAATTCATAATAAGAGACGAGGAAAGACGCTTTAAGTAAGAGACTAAAAGACTAGGCCTAAACTACCCACACATAACACACACATAAACTGTCAGGCTATTTTCAAACGTACAAATCATTCGTTCAAATACTTGGTGCATTGTTTTTTGGTGACTATTGCTTTCTCTATTCCTATTTGTATTTTTAGTGTATTTTAAGAAACAATTCTGAAAGAAAGAATTCAAAATGAACTGAATTGTGGTGAAATGTGAGACCTGATGATGCATTCGAATTGCATCGTTTTGAAGTCAGAGATTTGCAGTCCCGGGTCTTACCCGGCTGAGGCGCAGGTCGGAGGCGAGGGTGCTGGAGGAGCGGGATGTCTTCATGCCCGTGGAGGTGTTACTGGAGGCGGAGGTGTGTGTGAGGGAAGAAATCAGCCGTGTCCGCTCAGGGGCTGACGTCTTGGGCAACGCCGCCTTGGCGGTGCCCCCTTTCAGCATGGCTCCGTTTACTGGCACTTCTTACTCGGGCTGCGGACACAGAGAAACAATAAGTGTAATAAAGGACACGAAACAGAAGTGCCTACCACAGTCAGCCAAACCATAAAAACCACAACACAGGCTTAGCAACCGATATTATTATGGTTTTTATGATAATATTAACTATTATTATAAAAACCACAACACTAGCGTAGAAACCAATATTACAGCTCTTCGGGGTGTGCCGCAGATGATGCCCTGTGGCATAATCACATTTTTCACTTGCGTGAATTAATGATTCCCTTTTTCTGCTTTTAAAACGTTTGGTTTGTTCTTATGTATCCTGTGACCGGTGTGTGGCTGAGCTGTTTGGGGACCAAATGGTGGATCTCCATTTTTCAGATGGAAAATAACATGAATAACATGAATTTCGCGTCTTTATTAAAGCATTGCACTTAAAACCTCAATAACTGGCAACGCAGAAGCCGTCTGTGTGTTTTTATAAATCGTGAAATCAAAAAAAGAAGAAGACTGAGTAGAGCCGGGCAGAGAGAGAAATAATTAAAAATGCTGCAATGAAAGATAAAAGAAAGGAAGTGAAAGGGGGTGACAGAGGAAAAACAGTAAAAGAGGAACAGTTTAATATCTGTCTCTATCTTTAATATGACATTTAAGCTGTAGTCAAGAAATTAAAGCTGCTCTAAAAGCCTTAACCATAGTCTAGATTATTACTGCCTTTTCCCTACATATTAATTTTACATTTAAATTATTTATACGTCATTACGTAATTTATTACTCATTTTTTAATGTCCAACAGTATCAATAGGCCTGACCATTTAGCAGAAATAATTACAATCACAGTCACAACAACAGTCACAAAAATAGTCAGAATGGAGATATTTTCTCCAAATTATTTAGCCCTAACGTCTACAGAAAACAAATGTATCCTTTCAGAGCACAAATTACAAAGGGCATGCCTTCAGTACCTTTAGTCATGGAACATAACTGCACTGTATTCCATAACTGTGCTCCATATTTCAATCTTCTGTGACTCCATGCACCCTCTCTTTTGTTTTGTCCCTTTCTCTTGGGAAAGTAAATGTAGTACCCATAAAACTCCTTTAAGGTCCTTAAGGACCTTTTTTTTTTTAATCTTTACATTGTTTGCACTTTCAGTATATTTTATTTGACAGTACTGTTTTTTGCCAATCTAGTATGTTACACCCAAACCTCAGAAAAATAAATACATATTGTATATTGGGTGGAACATCAAGTATGTCAATATTACATTTGGCCATATGCTAACTTAAGGTCAATCAGACAATTTGATTCTGTGTACAGATGGCTGTGAGTGCTTAAAGCTATCACTGTCACTGCTACAGACATCTGAAAAGAGGGAATGACCCATTTTGAGCACAGAACATATTAGTGCACTTAGTGGAGGTAATGTGAGAGGAGTGAAGGGTGGCTATTCTCTGGAGAGCCCTAAGTGCTCTTCACCATGGAGAGGAAAGGGAGGGATGGGACCTGTAGTGCGGAGAGGGAAAGAGAGAGAGGGAGAGAGAGACAGACAGAGGGTCAGAGAGAGACAGAGAGCTCTTGGCCATTTCCTATAATGTTTTCTGCAGGGTACCATATCCTCTGGTCTGGCCTTTTGAACTGGTCTCATTGATTTGACTGATGGTGGTGTCCAAACGAACACAGACTCACACATTAACAGCTGTCGCCTCTAGAGACGTGAAATTGAGAGTCTAGGGAAAGCACTAGGGGGCTATACAGCTTCTAACAAGTAAAAAAAGAGTCTCATTTTAGGGCAGATGTCATTATAATCCGTATTCTCCATCATCCACCCACCTCCACTATCTTTCTTTACTTTGTTTCTTATTCCATTCTTGTAATTTTGAACAGCACTACAGCTCTCCTCACGGGGATTATCAAAATGTGTAAATAT
>JBBIGA010173389.1:0-16286 GCA_037576975.1 Alestes dentex
GTGTAGGACAGTAACTAGTTTATGAGAGATGCCCATGACGTGACCAATGTTTAGGCAGCTCAAAATCCCGGCCGCAACTTCCAGGTCTCCCGGACATGTCCGGGGAAAAGAGGACGTGCTCAGGCTCAAATCTGGTCACCCTAGGCTAGGCCCCAGCATACCAAGACATTTCGGACAATGCCATGCTTCCAACTTCGTGGACACAGTTTTGGGATAGGCCCTTGTCTATTCCAGGATAACGGTACCCCAGTGCACAAAGCAAGGTCCATAAAGAAATGGTTGGATGAGTTCAGTGTGGAGGAACTTGACTGGCCCGCACAGAACCCTGACCTCAGCCCCATCCAACACCTTTGGGATGAGCTGGAACGGAGATTGTGAGTCAGGCCTTCTCATCCAACATCAGTGTCTAACCTCATAAATGCTCTACAGAATGAATGGGCACAAATTCCCACGCGACCACTCCAAAATCTTGGGGAAAGCCTTCCAAGAAGAATAGAAGCTGTTATAGCTGCAAATGGGGTACCAACTCCATATTAAAGTCTAATGTGTTTGAATGCAATGTTATTAAAGTCCCTGTTGGTGTAATGGTCAGGCGTCCCAATACTTTAGTCCATATGGCGTATAAGTGGGTTTCCTGAGCATTGAATGACGCTTTCTTTTCAATCGTTCTGCAACAGCTTTTGTCCTTATGGGCTTTTGTTCTTTACAGCATTTTCTACAAAGCGACCAATAAACTATTTTACGCCTGCCAATTGTATTGTACCTGCTATGGCCAAAGGCAAGGAAAGTAATTGAATCTATCTACGAAGGAATTCAGTGTTATAGCCAGTGCAGTCCTACCATGGGCTAACTTCTGGTAAGCTCTATTCTATAAAAAGAGATAAAACGTTACTCTTTATCAGGTGGAGGTAATACAACGCGCTTCAGGGTTAGTGTGTAGCCGTGTGTGGACTAACCGTCTCGATCTGAGCTGCATTTCCTTGCCTGAAATCACTCTGTCCTTGGGTTTAAAAAGGTTATCTGGGAGGACAGATTGAAAAAAAATGATGGGACGGACAAGAAATGTTAATGGTTAGCGCAACATAAAACTTAAATAACTGATAACATTCAAGTTAAGTTTTACTCAGTAAAATTACACACCTTTCAAAATAAGTGTCCCTCCTTTCACACAATAAATGGATTTTTCATTCTTGCGATAACTTTCATACTGAATTCAACCAAATTAGATTTCTAATGGTTCTCATCCAGTAATCTGTAATTACAGTCCGTAATCGCTCCACATTTAAGAATACTCTAGAGCTGCCTGTGCCGTCAGGGCCGTACAGAAAATGATGTATTATATAAAGCCCTTACAATCTAAGCACAATTAGACTACATGGGGCCTACATGAAACCACAGCCGTCTCAGTCTTGCAGGACTGTATTAAGACCAGCAGGAGGCATGAGTGGGCTGATTCAGTGGCAGGTTCTGTCCCTCTTTTCTGGCATTTTTAAGGGATTGTATGACTAGGAAACTTTAAACTTCACAAACATCTCATTCCAACACTCCAACAAAAATAATTTCATTTATCAAATCTGTGTGTATTTCTGGAGCGAAATCACAAACCTTTTTACAACAAATTTCAAATAATAAACAGAAATAAGTCAAATTGGGACTATTGGGACTGGGGTTTTTTTTGTCATTGTCCAAAAAAATCCACGCATCTCTTTCTTCTTTTTAGAACACTGAAACCGTCCATTACATCTTGTAAAACTCATGTTTAGCTGAACCCTTGCTCCAAAACTTGGAACAAAAACTTAAAACAATGTTTTACCTCCTGTAATGTTAATAATTTTTTGCATACTTCTTATATTTTGGAAACTCGTGATATGTAATATGTATAGCACAAATATATAACATCCTGGGGTGCACATAAAGATACACCCCCCCCATTTTAATCTTTAAACTCCAGGTCTTATTATTCCATAACTGTACAGAACACAATGTAAACTGAGTTTTTCTTAAGCCATGGAAGTGAGGATTTGTAAGGGGATTAAGCAATGGAGAAAAACCGCCAGACATTTCATCTGCATCAAGGCCATAATCAAATTCATTGCATCTACCTGTAAGAATCCCTTTGGTGAGCTGGCTTAACTGAGAACCCTCACTATATGCACGCACTGAGACCCACCAATCACCACTGCAGCATTTGTTTGACTGCAGCACTGATTGCAGCTGCATTGCTGCAATGTGGCTACCATAGCAACCATGCAGGCTTTAGATCAATCTAACATAACAGCCTTGCAAAAATGTGTTTCTAAAATGTTGCTAAAGCGACATGTTAACAAGTGTGGCGCTATCGAATCTGAAACTGCATTAGTCCAACAAATTAATCTATACTTAGCCGGCGACCACAACCCCCTGGGTTATGTCATTGCACTGGATCAATAAAAATCCTTATCTTACATGTCCATCGTTATGATGATGTGCTTAATATTGACCAAAAAACAGGTAAACATCCACTTCAGTGCTGAAACATAGTTGCATATCGACACAAATAATAATAATAATAATAATAATAATAATAATAATAATAATCACAGTAATATTTTCTGTAACCACTTATTCCTCACTAAGGTCGCGGGTAAATAAAAGTCATAAAATTAAAACCTTTCACATAATATTGTGCAGGCCCCCAAAATGGCTCTGACCTAGTTTGTCCAGCACATCCCATAGATGCTTGAAAAAAATGAAGCACCATTGCTCAATAGTCCATTTCTGACACTGTAAGCACCTCTGACAGTGCACAGGAGTCTGTATAGGCACCCTTGACTGGTCTGTGGTCACGTAGTCCCATACGCAGCAAGCTGTGGAGCTCTGACACCTTTCTGTTATAGCCAGCATGAACTTTTTCCGCAATTTGTACTACAGTAGCTTTCGCTTCCCATGTGCAACAGTGGCTAGCCTTCACTTCCCCTGTGCAACACTGAGCCTTGGGTGGCCATGACCCTGTTGCCAGTTTACTGGTGGTCCTTCCTAGCAGGTACTAACCACTGCATACCGGAAACACCCCACAAAATCTGCTCTGTCATCTAGCCATCAAAATTTGGCCTTGGTCTAACATTCTCATATCCATTTTTCTTGCCATCAACTGACTGTTCACTTGCTGCCTCATATATAATCACACCCCTCAACAGGTGCCACTGTAACTAGACAATGAATATGATTCATTTCACCTGTCAGTAGTTTTAGTGTTGTTTATTACATCAATACTTACAATCTGTTAATACTAATACTAATACCACTACCCCTAGTACAGGACACCAAAAACACAATTTTTAGCTGGTCATAATGTAGTTTTTAGTTGACTTTTACCCACAGACAGGATCTTACCACTGAGTGGATGTGGCCTGGTGCAGTTGGGCCTTCTATTATTGGGCTCCATCTCTATCGTCATGTCTGAGGCCTGCAAGCTCCGCCTCTCTCTGGCCTTCTGCTCCAGGCGATGCACTCGTCTCTGAGACCGAGAGATGAAGTCTGGCCGAAAGAGCTCAAGAGCCTCCTGTACACATCCATACACAAATACGATATGACTACAACTGAACATTGTTTCTTTGTGTAGTCAGCACAGTAGCTGACTCTGGTTTGCAGTTTCGGTTTCTTTGACTCACTAAACTAAGTACAATGTCAGTGTGTATATTGAAGATTAGTATAACTGTATGCTGTAGTCATTTACATGGCAAGATTATCTTTTTTTTTTTGTTTGTTTTGCACTCCAGTCTTACACTGCGTTTCATTGATCTGGTGCCTTTCTCAAAACCAAGCATCCATTGCAATAACAAATGAAAAGGAGAGAAAACATACAAAAACAAACAGATTTAACCAACTCTCTCAACCAGCCGGATTACAGACAGACAGTCAAACTCCGCTGTCATGGCGCAAAGTCCACAACTGGCGGCCCAGTTAAACTCCATTGTCACAGTACAAAATCTATGGCTGATGGCCCAGTCAAACTCTGCTATAATAATGCAAAATCATCAGCTTGTGGCCCATTCAAACTCTGCTACTGTGGTGAGAAGTATCTCGGCTTGCAGTGCATCTAAACTCCACTACCGTGGTGATAAGTCTCATGTCGAGTGAAGGACTAAAAATATGTGAGGGGAGTTTAATCCTGAATAAATCTAAAACATACCACACACACTTCAAAACATATAAATATGTGTGATTTATGCACACACATTTCCCATAACAGATACACACACACACACACACACACACACACACACACACACACCAGAACATGCCAACATCTCATTCTAAAACTATGGGGAGAAACTATAAACCAGTCCACTCTTTGCTCCACTCTTCTGGAAGGCTTTCCACTAAGTGTTAGAATACGGCTGCAGGGATTTGCCTTCACTAAGGGATTAGTGAGGTTGAGCCCTGATGCTGGGGGACTCATCCCAAAGGTGTTTGATGGGGTTGAGGTCAGGGCTCTGTGCGAGGCAGTTAAATTCTTCCTCATTAAACTTCATAAACCATTTCTCTCCACAGAATTCTCTAGAATGTCATTATATGTTGTAACATTAAGATTTCTCCTCACTGGCACTAATGGGTCCAATCGAAACGGTAACAAAGCACCAGACCATCACAGCTCCTTAACTTCACAGTTGACTCTTTGCATTCATCTTCTCCTGCTATCCATCATCCATCAGACAGATAGCGAAGTGTGATTCGCCACTTCAAAGAACGTTTCCATGTTCTTTCCACGTTGTAAAGCAATTTGCTTCACCACACTTCAGCTGACACTTGGCATTGCACAGAGCTCAGATTTTTCAAAAAATCCCATGTGCTTCAGCGCCTGGCCAGCCCGTTCTTTAAAGTAAAGCAAAGTGGCCCCTGATCGTCACACGTGAGCAACGTGAAATTCTTTCTCTGCATTTAACCCACTCACCAGTGACTCATTGCTAGAAGTAGCAGCGTGGCCTGGAATTTCTTATCTTATGACAGTGGCACAGTGAAAGTCCCTGAGCTCTTTGGTACAACCCGTTCAACTACCAGCAGTAGTCTATGGTGACTGCATGGCTGTATGCTTGATTTCTTTATACTTTTATGCCCGTGATGCAGTAGTGTGGCCGAATAGCTGAAGTCACTAATTAGGACTGTCCACATGCGTTTGGAGACCTGTTCTATGTTCTTTACATCTTTTTGCAGCACTTTTTTTCTTCTGTAGAGAGGTTGCCTTTAGAGGTAGAAACAACAAAAGCTTGATGCAATTCTATTTCTGATGTAATACTATTTTAATCATGAATTCCTTCCTAGAAGCTCCTTAAATAAACTTGCTTAATTTAAAATGCAATGACATATGGAATTTCATAATTGCATTTGAATAGTTTAACAGAACAGAAGTAATAACTTTTTACTTCAAACAGTTGTCCAAATAGTAGATATTATTTAAAGGATGTTTGGGCAATACTTAACTGAGCATTTTCATGAAATATTTAACTGAACTGAACTGAATTGAATTTAATTGAATTTAATGAACCAAAGTGAACTAGCGTTTACTTAAACTAACTGACCTGAATTGCACTGAACTGAACTGTATTAAACTGGGCTGAATTAAGAGGACATCAAACTATATGAATTAGACTGATATGAACCGAAGCCATACCTTAAGGCTCAGGAAGTGAGGCTGGTTGCTGCTGTTGGATCCAAAGGTACAGTTCAGGACATGGAGAGAAACAAGACACTCCTGCACTTTCGTAACCGTTCCAGCATGGGCACATGGCATTCTGCCATCATGAGAGTCTCTCACACTCTCTCCAGAGTTCACTATTAAGAAGCAAATCAGGTTAATGCAAACACACCCACCACACTGATATCACAGCTGTATAAGTTATGACACTACTCTCACATCCATGAACACCCTGGAGCTACTGTACCTCTTACTACGGAGATATATGTAATCTCACCTAAAGGATGGTCAGAAGCAGACAAACCTTCCGCATCTTGAGAGTATGAGCTGCTTTGCATTTTCTCCTCCAGGCCTTGACATTTCACACTGACTGCAGCAGATTTATTTCTGATAACCACAGGGGAGTCCCACCTTTTATTTATAACAGCCAGTTCTGAAAGTAAGGAGAAAAAGGGCTAGGGTTAAGATACTCTGCTGAACGCGTCACCAAACCAAGCAAAAGAAGTCAGGGACAGCGAGAAAGACGGGGACAGAAAGAGAGCGAGACAGAAAGTACATAGATAAAATAGAAGTTGAGGATAAGTAGGATGAGTGTCCTTCTCCCTGCAGTGATAGCTGGTGTTAGCCCTCCAGAGCGCAGTCACGCACTCACACTATCACATGCCCCGCAGACCGCATGCGAAAGATCAATGTGCTGCAGAGGAGCCGATTATTCCTGACTCGTCATGGGGAAATTTGTTTAGCTGGAGAATGTGGCTGCGAGCCAGGATAAGGGACCAAAACCCGCTCCTGCTGGAAGATGGAGGATTAGAACGAACTGATCATATATTATGTCAAATATAGGCAGATCATTAGACCAGTGAACCTCATATTTTTTTATTGTTTCCCTTCCCTCGTCTCCTTCCCTCTCTCTCCTTCTCTTTTTTCTCTGCTTCTCTACCTGTAGTTTTCATTTTTGGTCTTCCACTACATCAACCTGCGCCATCTGCAGATCTTCAAAGGAAAAGTACAGTTAAACGTGTGAACAAAAGGCTTGATTGCGTCAGTTCATTCATTTTTATAGACAATATGTCAAACCAAAGCAACTTCACCTCACTATCACTTCACATGGTTTAAAGTAGGTGTGTGATGAAGTTTGCAGTAATTGTGAGGTATAAACGTGTTACATGAGTTTGATAGATCCAGCCTAAAATCAACATTCACCAAACGTGAACATCAGTAACAGTGTACAAAAAAATTGAAATTGTGTGGCTGATGCACTCCTCTGTCTCTTATTTGCTGTCTTCCATGAAAACTAACATTATTGACCAAAACTAGGTAACTAGATGCATCCTGTCACAATAATGTGGGAGGGGAGGAGGAGGGGCTTCAAAAAGCCCAACTGAGCTACTCTAGACTATATTCCTAAATGAGTAATCGAGCAATTATTTTGATTAATCGAACAGTTCTATTCACACAATTTACAGCAGTAAATTTGACTTTATATGCATAAAATAAAACACATTAGTAAGATTCTGCTTGTGTGAGTTTCCTCTCTTTCTGTGATACACACACAAAAGCAATTTGAGCACTAATAGGTCCTCCTTGTGGAGGACCTTCAGACTGAACACAGCCTTATAAGTCACTCATGGATTCACCAACCCGCGACCTTAGCAAGGTGTCACAGAAAAATGAATTAATGAATTAATTTACCATTCATATTCTTATTGCAAACAAATCAATCAGTCAAATCATTGAGAACATGTAAATCGATCACTTTTAATGGAGTAATTGTGACAGCCCTGGCTGCAATTTTGGATCTTCTTTTGTAAGAAGGCTTTGACTGAAATACTTCATCATTCAGAAGTTTCCAAGTTAAACCATGATGCAATAGAAACCTGGTACTGTTCTATAGAACAGAACTCCACAGTTCTTGAGAATTTCTAATCCATTAATCATTAACATCACAAAAAAATTCACCTCAACGTTCCTCAGTATCACTGTGACATCGAGACCATGTACAACCTGACTACAACTACTGTTTTTAACTATTAGTGTCAGGCTAAACCTCTCACAGTTTCTACCCTGTACATGCCCCTCGAGCCTTCTCCTTATACTAAATAAGTTATCCGTTCTTCAGAAATGCAGTTTGGATTGATTCATGCTCCAAGGAACCTGCATTGCAGTAATGACTGCTCCACTAAAGCACTGATATCACTAGAATACCACTTTTGCAAATACCCAAGCAGTGAATGATAGCTAGAGGAGATATCATAAAAGAAGAAACAATTAATGAGTAGACATTTCAACATGTAACCAAACATACCAGCTGCTAACTTAAGAAAGGATGCTTAGGCAGGGAGGCTGTTCCACTAAAAATGCATGAGGTGCAAATCGCAAGGTGACCAAATTAAAGCAGAACTACACTCGCTAAGATACGGCGTGGTGTGTTCAGACTGGACAATGCCTCATTATCATCGGCAATGGTATGGAAATGGAAGTGGGAGAAAAAGTAAGAAGAGTGAGAGTGAGAGAGAGTGAGAGAGAGAGACTGACAGACTCAGTCACACAGCAGCCGCAATGAAGGTTAGGACAAATTCCTACCTGGGCCTTCAGTGCCCCCTTTTCGATTGCTCTGCAGAGGCCCTGAGGCATCATTAGCCTTTCCATTCAGTCTGACCACGGCTGAGGATGAGTGGCACCGCGCTCTGAATGGTAATGGCGCTAAAGTGGCCCTCACTACGGCCGAGTCAGAGCTGGAGGGTCTGGAGCTGACAGCGGCCGTGTACCCAAGGCGACGGGATTGTTCTCCCCTTCCATTACAAGCAAAGTCTTCCAAGTTCCATTCACTGGAGGACCTGAGAGGAACTCTCATTGCTTGCAGTTTCTCTGGGTGGGAGGACACAGATGCTCCTCCGAGGTAAAGTGACAGTGTGGATCTATGCAGGCCTGGTTCGTCCTCTTGAGTACACCCAAGAGGGATGGAGAGTGCTTTGTCCAGGTAAAAAGTGGAGCTTGTAGACTGTACTGGCAGAAGCTCCAGATGGGCACAGGAGCGGAAGATGAGGCGCTTTGAATCTAAAGAACTAACTTCAATTGCTTCTCTCTGTGGTGTAGTCGACAGTGCCTGGCTGATTGCTCCACTGTCTGTGCAGCTGTTTTTATGCTCTGGATGTGGTAGGTTAGCAACAATCCTCTCTTTTCTGAGGTATCTATCGCTGTCTTCATTCACTTTCACTTCGGCTGCTTTGCGTCTGAGAAGCACTACGGTTTTAGTAGAAAGTGAGTTCGCTCTTATTGCTGTATCATCCCTCAAGCTCTCTATCGAGGTAGAAGCTGATGGGAGCGGCTCTGTTTGGTTGATAGGTCTCATTTCTTGGCTAGAAAGGTCCCCACTGAGTGAAATCCTCCGAGCAGTGATGGTAATAGAAGAGAAACCAGACAAAGGGCTGGTGGAGCAAGATTCAGGGACACTGAGAGCTGGGCTCAGGCATGAACTAGCACTAGACAAGGCGACCTTGGTTTTCTGAGGTTCATCCATGCAGGCCAAGCTAGAGAGAGAGGATGACGTCTTCATCCATCTCCTGGAATTTTGTTCTCTCTCTTCCCTTCTGATCCTCGGATCCATCCGTTGTGTGACAGCATTTCTCTGAAAGAGAGTGTAAGACTCGTTATTCACTGCCTGTCAAGAGAGAGTTTAAATACAATGATAAATAAGACTGGACTCAACTGATACAAAACCAAGTGACTATACTGCTACATATTGTGATTGTGATTTCTCTTGCTATATATTAAAAGCAATGTTTTTTATTGGACAGGATGTCTAAAATAAAGCTTTCAGTGGTTATTTATATGAACATAGTTTGCTAAATATCAGCACTGGTCAAATCCAAAAAGAAAATGTTTTGTTGATTTTCTATTTTGAGACACTGAACAATATCTGTGTATTAAAACGCACAAACGTGTCTTCCCGGTAAGCACTTACTTTCACGTAAAAATCAACAAAACACATCATTTTACGTGTCATTTCACAATACTGTAAAAAATAACCCATTCACTGGAATTAATAACCCATATGCAGTCACTACAAACTTAAAGAAACATGCACAAAACTCCCCCCAGAGGCTACTGGCCATCTCTGAAGGTACTTTTTACTGTTTTATAAGAACTTTTCCAAGGCTTAGAAAAGCCACATACCATCTAAACGTCTACTGTTTGTGTTTCACTTTTCACGTTTCCACTTTCAAACACCCAAGGCTTTATTGTGAAACCACTGGGCTTATATGAAAAAGGATAAGAGCATGAAAAGGTAGGGATGGGTATTGAGAACCAGTACTAAATTGGTACCAGGTGCTGACTGGTAAATACCAAAATATTAAAAAGCTTTTGGACGAACGATGCTACCCGTATTTATGCAGTGTTTATGCATTCTAACACAGCTGACAAATTTTAAATGGCTGATGCTAGATTGGATCAGTGGGAGGCACAGTGCTCATCACCACCAGCCATTTATTGACCAGACACTTGTAGCGATTGCTCCTCCCACACAATATGTACACAGGAAACTCACTCATTCCTTCACTCACTCACTCACTCTCTCACTCACACTCACTCTCTGTAACTGCTCAATCCGCAGTAGGGTTGCAGGTACCTGGAGCCTATCCCCGTGCCAATGGGTGCAAGGAAGGGACTCACCCTGGGCGGGATGCCAGCCAACCACAGACTTAGGAATCTCTGGAAACAATTAACATTTCTTCTCAAAAAAAAAAAAAAAAAAGATAATAAATAATTTTTGTTGACTTTCACATCTTTTTATGTGACATCTTTATTTTTGTCCCAAAATATGGAGTTTTCAGTATCATAATGATACCTATGCCTACTAAAAGGTCTTCTAAGGCCTGTAGGGTGTTTGGTTTCTTGTAACTCACTGCAATATTCCTAGACCATGATGTTCGACTCTGTGTCGAACATCATCTCTGAAGGTTTGTGTAAAGTGTCCATTTTTGTTAGACATGAACACACCACAGCACACAGTGTCAGCAATATGAAATTCTTCTCAGTATTTAACCCATTCACCAAGTGAAGAAGCGGGCAGCCAGGAACACAGCGGTGGGGGAGCAGTGTGTGGGGATGGTACTTTGCTCAAGTGTACCTCGGTGGTGCCACTAGCAGTCCTGGGATTCAAACCCACAACCTTCTGATCGCCGGGGCAACTCCATAACAACTAGGCCACCAGCTGCCCCTTATCGCATCTCATCCTTACACAGAGGCCATGCTAATCTTCTCTGCCTCGTCCCAATTTTTGAATGTGTGCCAAGAGAAACATTAACAAATATGAACCCAATTCAACCAAGCAAGAAATTCAAAAGGTCCTGTGTTCCCAAGAAAATCTGACTGTTCTGGGCCTCTTTGCTGAAGCATTCTGAGCGGCAAGCGCACTTTCTCGAAGCCTTGAACAAAGACACAAAGGCATTTTCTGAAAATGTGACAGCATTTTAGCTCTGTACGTTCAAACTGAGATGCTGGATAAGACCAAGAACAGACTCAGTCCTCCAGTTTGAGGAAATCACTCATCATTTAGCATGTTTGCAAGGACAGCTATTTTTTTTCTGGCAAATGACACCAAGATTGAGCTTTTACAAATATCCCACAAAATGTACTCTGCTGTTATTCCTCTTTTTCCTTCCAGACCATATGGTGTTGACACTACAAAAAAGAGAGAGAAAGAGAGGGGGAAAAAAAACAACTCCTGAAACTACTGTATATGACAGCCTGTCTGAAAACTTGGCTTCCTCTGCCTTACCTCACTGATGTTTGGTGAGGACTGGCTGGGGAATCTCCACCTTCTGAGTCCCATTAGGTTTGAATAATTCTCTATCACCTTTCCATCTGTCGATAAATAAACAACAACAACAGCAGCAGCAGTAGTAACGCCTTATTTCCAGATCCAAGGACAAGGTCTTTGTTTCTTACTCAGTCAGAAGCTGTGGAGCTATAGCAAAAAGCTCATGGGTAATGTACAGGCTCTAATGGCGCAAGCAAACACACGCTTTGGAGAAATCAGTATCACTGGATTGGCTGGTAGCTCATCCTAGTTTGACTGTGCAAGAACTGGCTAATATTGTGAAATTAAAATGAGACCTTTAAATGGCAACTACCTGGCCTTCGGTTCCCAATTGCATTTTAACACAAAGGTGATTCTGAAATGGTAGAGCAGGATTCACACTGAATACTCTCTCTCCCCTCATTAAGAGGACGGTAGCACGAAACTGGGCCTGCATAATCCATCAGAACCACTTACCTGCAACTTGAGTGATATTTGTTTCAATTATGAGTGATTATGAGTATGAGTATTAAATTATTAGTATAATTATGACTGACTTTTAGCTTAAGAAGAAATTTCAGGGCTGCATTTCTCACATGTACCTTAACACAAAGATGTTAGTGCAAGATTCAAATTTAACACACGCTCTCCCAGTTAAGATACTCTTCACACTGGGACACTAAGACGATTTTGGGAGACTAGACCCATGATGGTGCTAATGATGATGCCATGTATTCACATTCAGCACACATACGCATCAACATGTAGGTAACACTTGTAGTCACTGACAGAAAAAAGAAACAGCTCAGGGCTCCCTCTGCACTCAATTCGTCCAATTTCCTTCCATATGAGCTAATAGTCAATCCCAGAGTAGGAGATGGAGTGAAGGAAAGAAATCACTCCCAGATATTATGAGACACCACTTTACTTGCTCACAAAAAGCTAAGCTCCACACTGAAGTTGTCTTTTTCCTCTGAAAGAGGAGTTCTGTAACAGGAGCTTTCACATCCCGGTGCGCAGTTTTCATCTGCCAGATGTAAATTATTTAGAAGGACAGCATTTGCCAGTTGATTCAGGCGTACCATGTTTGATTTAGCAAGAAGGTACTGCACATTTTGAGATGTCAGAGAATACTGCAGCAAGAGAAAATAGCACTATATTTACCCGTTTTTGACCTTGAAGCTGGCCAAAAACAAAATTTGAGCGAAATGGAAAATAGTGGCTTCCAGCTGTTCAGTTACAGGCCCTGTCCACACTTACATGGGTCTTTCTAAAGCATAGCCTTTTCTGGCCATTTTGGTCTTTCATCTACACACAAACAGCATTTTAGGTCATTTGAAATGGACCCATGTGAAGATTTTTTTAGGTTTCAGTGTTTGACATGTACAGCTCCGGAAAGAAATAAGAGACCACTGATTTATTTTCAAATCAGCATCTCTATGAGTATGACAACCATTCCATGCCAGTGTCTGTTCAATTCCTAGACAAGCACCTCATTCTGAGGTACTGATTAGGTGATCACCGGAATCAAATCTTGTTTAATGTGAAGTATAAAAAAACACTGCTGAAGTACGTCAAAGGTAATTATTGCCATTTTGTTTAAGAGGGAACAGGTTTGTTTTCTGTAAACACTGCATCATTTCTCTTATTTTGATGTTTTGTCATTTCCTTTAAAACTGTGCTTTAAAGAACAATATTTTTATTTGGAAATTAGGAGAAATATTGTCAGCAGTTCTTAAAACTAAGGCAAAGTTCAATACTTGCAGCCATAAAAGATAAAACCTGAGAAACGGTGTGCTCCATTAATATCTTTGTTTGATGTCTGAGTGTGCTCTGTTATTTCCTACATCTACATGGAGTACTTTTGCACAATGGCAGGCATAGTGCTGGTTTTAAACCAGATAACAGAACTTTTACATCCACACACATACACACACATTTACTCTTCTACTGTACTGAGCAACAGGGGTGTTAGAAGGGGTTATAGGGGTCATTCCTACATCTGTCTGAATAGTTGGATGAAACTTCCTCTTCTTTCCCCTTTCCGTGCTTTCGCCTGATCTACAGCCCACAGCCTCCCTAAATATACTGATGGATATGAGTAGCATGTGACTTCACCTGATATTCAGATCAGTCAAAATCAAAGAATTTAGACAGGAAAGGAAGGCTTTTGTCAGACATCACAGACCCCACTGCCAACGTCACCAGTTTAGTTAGCTTACTGGATTGGGTAATAACTTTTTTCACTCTCCTGATTGGCCATCATGGTTTTACGGTCAGGGTTATATTGCTATCTGTTGGTTTGACATGAATTGAAAACTGTTTTAATATGTGTATATTTGTACTAGGCCACAGTCCCAGCTTATTACAAACGTTACATTATGCGTCACCCTTCAGGCTGTTAGATAGCAAATTCTGGCAAACTTTACATATCATATGTCAGTCTAATGCTCGATGACTTCTGCCTAATCGAAATAATTAACATGTGGCTCTACCTTGTCAATAACCTTTGCATAAATCAGTTTGAAGGCTGAGATTGAAACAAATATTCAATAATAATTGAACCAATATAAAAATCAATGTTATTAAACCCCTGTGCACTGTAATTTTGTTGGCAAAATAGACAAGTCCTCCATGGCCATGCCCAGCAAAGGGTTTAAACAGGCATTAAATCCATTCACAGTGATGCTGACTTTGAAAAGGGTTGTCTATTTAATGATTATTTACATTGGGCCCACCCAAGCACTTTAAACAAATAACCATTGCAAAGCTGAGCCCTGTGCACCATGCAAATGCATTAATTCCCCTCCTTCCAATATCCGAAGCGAAACGACTCATCATTTTCACTTTAACTTTTGCTGAAGCACCAAAACGCCCAGTGGGAGAAGGAAGTGGGGGACCTTAGGCAATTCTATTGAAATAGAAAATTATGCATTCGTTGCCCTTGTTTTTTCAGCTGGTTTTGCTTTATCTGTGTTTGACTAGCGAGAGGAATTGGGCAAACAGTAGACTCTCTCTCTCTCTCTCTCTCTCTCTCTCTCTCTCTCTCTCTCTCTTCCTTTCTGGGTCTTTCTCTCTAGGTATAACATGACAGTATTAGGCCTCCTCCTCGGTGCTGCCTGTGTTCAGAAGAAGGCTCTTGGCTTTGACCTTCTAGTTCACATGGAACAGAAGTATAGCACTGCACTATAAAACTGTGCAGGTACTGCAGTCCAGCCACTGTCAGCCAATAAATGACTAGTCAAGGAGATACCAGAGCAGGTTACGATCTGGTGCCAAGGGAACCGTTTTTTCTCTCTCCAGCATTGTCTTTCTGTTGCAAAACCGTCTCCATTAACATGCCATTCTGAGGAGAAGTCTCTCTTTGGCTCAGACTATCCCCTGTTGAGGGTGCTTCTTTATGGTAATTAGGCCACCTCAGAAATTAAATGTTTCAACTTTAATCTGAATTTCGCAGCTTTAGTATCAGCATCAGTGTGCATCACATTGCATTTGCCTTCTGCTAAGTGTCTTCCCGGTAAATAAGGAAGTTTTTTAAAAAAATGTTTATTAGTTATGTTGCTTTGCTAGGGGCAAGGCTCTCTTCTTCTTCTTCTTCAAAATGTTCTGTTCAAAGATAGATACTGAACAGAACCATGTCTTGTCTGGTCGGGAATAGTGAGCATATTTACAGCTTTTCAGTGGAATGTTCAGTTTCTGCGCAGTAACCTTTTTAATAACCACCTAGAATACCCTAGCAGTCACCTAGGAAAACCCTAGCAACCACTTGACAGATCATAGCAACATCCTAGCAACAAGTAAACAGCCACCTAAATTACCATAGAAGTCACTTAGCAGCACCCTTGCAATCACCAACAATACCATGGCAACCACCTAGCAGCCTGCAACCAAATGAACCACCTTAGAAACCATGAAATAAAAAATCTTATTGTCATAAATCTTATAAATCAAATTTAATCTTGTACATAGACAACCATAAACAGTACAGCATTCAGTGAAATGGCTTTTATGACTGTCTGTTGACACAGAGAATTTACATTAAAAAAAGACAGTATATATTTTTAAATAGAAAATAAGATCATTTAAATATATCTTAAAATACATTCCTATATATCTATGAAAATGTATGATATAAAAAATGACATGAAAATATATGATATAATAAATAACTCAGAGATGTGCAGTTGACTGTGTAATTAAAATGCTGTGCACTATCGATCTGAAGAAGTTACAATACAATAAATATTTATAAATAGATACAGGATTGACAGAAATGATGGTGGTGTGGATGTAGTACAGAGAATCAATACTCTAGAAATACTGGAGAATTTCTTAACCTACACAATCACTCTGCGGTGTCTTCAAAAATGCACTTTTTACTTTTTGTTCTCCTGATATACTTCACATAGTTAATTGGAGTTTACATCCTGCATTGACAGGGTCGCCCCTGCATTTTGTAAACATTTTCAGAACAAGACTATCCAAACTGTCAGAACAAGACTATACAAACACATAACATTATCTTTGTACCTAATTATAATCATAATAAACTCGTCTTTTCTACTTAATAAACAGAAACATAGTGATAATACATGTATATACATTTATACTGTGCTTTTGTTGGCAATAAATAATTTACCTTTATATTTAATTTGGCTGACTGATGCTAAGCATAATACTCAGGAAGTATGAACTACTTGACTCCTACAATGACAAAAAAAAAAAAAAACCAGCATTGGATTCCATTATTCCAACATGAAATGAATACAGGGAAATAATGACCCAAAACTAAAGCTGCATGCTACACTT
>JBBIGA010173398.1:2321-16285 GCA_037576975.1 Alestes dentex
TATACTGCAGGACATGAATGCAGTAGCGTTATACAACAAGACATTAATGCACTAGGGTTATACTGCAGGACATGAATGCACTAGGGTTATACTGCAGGACATGAATACAGGACAGTTGCACTGTAGAACATGACTGCGGAAGGCACTATGCAGTAGATTCAAAAAGTCTGTCTAAAAGCAATTTCATTCTCAATGCAGGGCTCCCTATTTTAGCTGTTGGCGCATTAAGACATCTCCACCAGCGCCAGGGAAAGTTCAGCCACACACACTGAAAACCCTGACCCCGCTATGACACTTCCAGTGAGCAATACAGCCACTGGGCCGTGCACAAAATCAGCACAGCGTGTGGTAAAGTGGTCATTCCCTAGAGTGGGGGTGGACAGCTCTGAGTAAAGACAGTGGTGGACATGAGGTCTTCCCTGCAGAGAGAGAGAGAGAGAGAGAGAGAGAGAGAGAGAGAGAGAGAGAAAGAAGAGAAAGAAGAGAAAAGAGAGAGAAAAGAGAAAGAGAGAGAGAGAGAAGACAGAGAGAGAAGAGAAAGAGAGAGAGAGAGAGAAGAGAGAGAGAGAATGAGAGAGAAAGAGCGAGAGAGAGAGAAAGAAAGAGAGAGAGAAGAGAAAGAGAGAAAGAAAGAGAGAGAGAGAGAAAGAGAGAGAGAGAGAGAGAGAATGAGAGAGAGAGAGAGAATGAGAGAGAGTGAGAGAGAGAGAGAGAATCTTTGATTGCTTTCTTCTCCACAGGCCTGTCCTTGCACAGATAGGCATGAGGAGCTAGCGGGTGAAGCTGCACCTGGATCAGGGGCAAGGGGAGAGAGAAAGGATGGCGGCATGAAAGAGAATTGAGAGGAACAGGACAAGAAAGACAGGTGGAACGAAAAAGGGAGCGTAACCGTGTGGGTACGAGGGAACAAACGGTAGCTGTTTCAGAGAGCCTTGAGTAAACCCTCCATTTTTCATTCCCCCCATTGAGATCAATGCGGAAAGATTCCGAACTGAACTCGAAAAACAAGCAGAGCGGAGGCAGGTTCCCTACAGGCAGAAAAATACTGTGGAGGGAGGGAGAGACACAGAACACCAAGGTCTTCCACCGCAAGTCACCAGACAACTGAGCACTCGGAGTGTCCTTGACCATGAAACTACCACCTGACGAACCGCTTTTGATTATTTCCCAACTGAATTACAGTTCAATACTCATGAACTGCGAAGTATCCCTTATCTTCTAAATTACAACTTCTGGAGAATTTTTATAAAAAGATCAGGCTTAATATATGCTATTGAAACATTAAGGCTTATAGTAGGTCACTTCAGACCAATTCTATAGGTTCATAAACTATCAACACAATGTAACATTTCGTGACACCAGTGGAATAGAAGGACCTTATTGCTTCGTAAGATCAACTTATTGTGCAGCACACTGCAAACTAAACCACAAAGGAGAGGCCAATCAATCAATCAAGCAATCAATCAGTCAATCAATCAATAATCTGTGTGTGGGTACACTGGGAGCATTGATGATTCCAAAAAAGTGGGATGTAAACTTGTTATGAACCTACAATGCAACTTTAAACTGTAACATATGGCATTGTCTTGCCACTCTGTAGCTTCTGATGCGTACAAAAGTGATCTAACATAAATAATAACACACATTAAACAGTAAAAAAGCTTAAACTTTAAATACTCTCTCGAGAAACATGGTGCCTTTGTTTGGTTAAGTTATGGAAGGGTATAAATACGGCCTTGTCCCCTGGGAAAGTGAAGGCAATGGGACTTTAAAGACCAGGTATGTGTCTTTAAAGCTACATTTATGTCTCAGTATCCCGGAGGATTAGACAGTAACCATATTTCTGCCAGGGCAGCCCATATAGTCCAGTACAAAGAGCTCAATGTTTTCAGACACCATATTACTGTCCTCTCTTCATATATCTCTGTGGCTCTCTCCTACGCTTTATGATGGGTCTGTGAGCCCAGAGACGCAGGACAGCACTTGTCATGTGAAAAGGAGGAAGTGGAGGAGGGGGTCTCAGATGGCTCTGAGCTGGAGGGGCTCTTCGGTGCTGGTGAAGGGCACAGCAGCTATCATCACCCTCATTGCTCTGCTGCTATAGAAAGCCAACACCAGTGCATTAGGAGAAAATGGAAGAGGGTTTTTGATGGTAATGATAAGCAGCACACACACACACACACACACACAGCCTACCCAGTGCTGTGGGCTGTAAAACAGTCATGCAGGTGACTGGCTTTTCACGAGGAGGAGCCCATTTCCAGTCTGAGACAAGCGAAGCGCACATCAATCACACAAAAGTGAGAATGGCTATTAAAGCAGGCACTAATTACTGAATAGCTTTGCCAACAAATGACAGTGAGGGCTAAAACCCGCCGTAATTAATGACTTTTTAATATTCACAATGTGCACTTCCCCAAAAAAACATTTTAGCCAATTAAAGAGAAGTGTGATTGTTTTGGTGGACGTGTTTGTCTCGCCTCATTAAATACCTGACCAAGTAAGCTTTTGATCTCACGCAATGTGACAAAGCTTTTGTGTAGGTGTGTGTGTGTGTGTGTGTGTGTGTGTGTGTGTGGATCAGTGAGTGTTTGTGTGTGTGTGGGGGGGGGGATATCAGTGTGTGTGTGCACCTGTGTGTGAGTATGACAGGGCAAGGAAAAAAACAAAAGAAGAAAGAAAGAAGGCTAGGAGAGAGAAACAAAGGTTAGAAAGCGAAAAAAAGAAAGAAAGAAAGAAAGAGACAGAAAGAGTGAAAGAAAGAGAGAGCAAAAAAGAAAGAAAGCAAGAGAAAGTGAGGAGAAATATGAATAAGGTTAGAAAGAGAAGGAAAGCAAGCAAGAAAGATGTATAAAGGTTAGAAAGGGAAAAAAGAAAGAAGGAAAGAAATGAAAAGGGTTAGAAAGAAAGAAAAAATGAATGAATGAAAGAAAGAATGAATGAATGAATGAATGAATGACAATGGTTAGAAAGGGAGAAAGAAAGAAAGAAAGAAAGAAAGAAAGGAAGAAATGAAGAAGGTCAGAATGAAAAATGAAAGAAAGAAAAGGAACAAAGGAAAGAAATGAAAAAGGTAAGAAAGAAAGAAAAAAGAATGAATGAATGAATTAGTGAACGAATGAAGTAATTAAGAATTATTGACAGACAGACAGACAGATAGACAGATAGATAGATAGATAGATAGATAGATAGATAGATAGATAGATAGATAGAAAGAAAGAAAGAAAGAAAGAAAGACAGAAAGAAAGAAAGAAAGAAAGAAAGAAAGAAAGTTGTTTTGTGAGGGCAACGTAGCTTCTGGTCTCAGAGAGTCCATCCCTCTGCTTTACTATCATTACATATTGTCTTTCATATGCACTCACTCTCTCTCTCTCTTTTTCTCTCTCTCTCTCACACACACACACACACACAAGCACACACATCGTCACTAATGCTGCACCAGTTGTCAGTGTGCTGTTGTGTGCTGCGCTCGTGCACTCGGTGGCGTGTCCTGCCTGTTATTGCTGCATCAGTCACTCTTATCAGCGCGTCACTCAGCCCCGTCAGGCCCGGCAGACTGAGCCGCTGTTAAGACGAGAGGATACTTACGGCCGGAGAATGCTGAGTAATACTCCATCACCAGCGCTTCATCTGTGTCAGCGTGGAGATTAACGGCAAGTGGAGTGAACCAGTGAGGGAGGAGCGAGCGGGGACAGGCCTCGCATCTGACATATCACTGTTATTTTATGTCTCCGAGGACCATTTATGACGGTTTATGGACCAAAATCAGTCACAATTCATTTACTCACCACCCGTCATGAGACCTCTGGCATGTAAACGCCATCTGTTCTGAACGGCTGCCCTACATTTATGATCAATGAAAACCCAATATAGGCTAAAACACTGTCACGTCATTGCGAACACGGTGACATTTTTATCATCAAAAAAGGTCTTCAAAGCTGAGTTTCCATATTGAGATCATATTGATAACGGGACATTTTGGAGTGTCCATTAAACTCATATTAAATAGTGTGGGATGTTTTTCTGACATGGGCCCTTTAAAAGGAGAGTGAGGAGAGACTGAGAGAGGAACAGAGGATGTAGGAAGCCGGACTGTAGAGTCACTGTGCGTCCAGTCAGCAGCGTGGCCCACGGCGAGTTCAAGCTCCGAACAGTGGGACATGTGTTAAAACTGCTGAGTCATAATCCAGACCAATCCAGCCGCAGCCAAAACCTCCCTCGCTCTCTTATTATTTAAGACCTCGCTAGTGGGCGGAACTGGCTAACACTAAATTAGGCAGGAAATGGACCAAAAAACAAACAAACAAAAAAAGAGCAAACAAATGTGATCAATTGAGTTTAACTGGACAAAATAATGTGATTACTCACAATAAAGTTAACGTAATGAGGTACTATTTCAAGTCATTTTGGACCATTTCTGCTGGTTTATTCTTCCTGAAAATGGCCTTTTAATAATAATAATAATAATAATAATAATAATAATAGACAAATTATAAAAAAGAGAAATAGAATTATTATTAATAGTATTTTTAAGTTATTAGGAATGTCTTAGACGACATGAAAACGATACAATAATTAAATAATGCAATCTATAAATAATAGAAATAATACAATGAATAAATAAGAAAAATGGAGTCATGAGGTGGAGTTTAGATGTGACAGCAATGATATAAACCTTATCAAATCTTTTTAAACGGTCTACAAAACGTTGACTGATGATTGACATCGACTGACCACTATTGTCTGGCGTGTGTGTGGCGAGACAAAAGACTATGACCACTCCCAGAAGAAGTAAACACTGTTGATTATCTTGTAACAAGTGTGTATGTCAGGCACTGGGACGTGTCAGACATTCGGTACTCATGATCGATTAGTGGGAGAAATGGGTGGGCGTGAAGATTTGAGCCTCTATGACAAGAGCCAAATCGTTACGGCCAAATAACTGGGTTGGAGCATCTCCAAAAGCGCAAAGCTTGTGGGGTGCCCCGGTCAGCTGTGGTGAGTACCTGCCAACACTGGTTTGAGGAAGGACAAACCACAAACCTTTGACAAGGTCTTGGGCACCCAAGCCTTATTGATTCACAACGGCAGTGCAGGCTATCCCATCTGATCCAAACCAATAGAAAAAAGTGCAAAGTGTCCATTTGGTCAAACGTGACCGCACCACAGCGTGAACAGCACGAAATTCTTCCTCTGCATTTAACCCACTGACCAAGTGAAGCAACATGCAGTCAGGAACACGGCGCCGGGGGGGCAGCGCGTGGGGACTGGTCCTTGCTCAAGGGTTCCTCAGAAGTGCCACAAGCAGTCCTGGGATACGAACCCGTGACTTTCTGATCGCAGAGCGAACGCCCTAACCACTAGGCCACCAACTACCTCCGGTGTGTGATACACACCAGTAAGCTAGAAGGGCTACTCTGGTAGACATACCAGCATTTCTAGTGCTGGTAATGGAATCACACACTACTGTGTATGGGACTACATAGCTACAGACCGGTCAGGATACCCATGCTAACCTCGTCCCCTGTTGAAAGCACCTACAATGGCCATGCAAGCATCAGAGCTGGACCTGGGAGCACTGGAGGAAGACTGCTTGGTCCAAGAAGTTTTCTTTTATGCTAGATGGATGACTGGGTGAGCGCTGAGCACCTAAGGATGTGCTGGCACCAGGACGCACTATGGAAAGAAGACAGGCCAGTGGAGGCAGAGCGATACTCTAGGCAAAGTTCTGCTGGGAAACCCTGGACCCAGGCCTTCAGATGGACATCAATTTGACATGTGCTGCCTACCTGAAGATCATGCTCAAACTGCTCAAACATACTGCAACACCACGGCAAAGAATACACAGCCAACAATCTGACATCATGCGGTGTGAGTGTGTGCTACTCCAGGCTAGTTTTGTCATATCCATTCATCAAGAAATGTTCAAGCTAGCTTTGGCTTTTGTCCTTGATTTAAAAAAACAAAAAAAAAACAAAAAAACTTTCTGCAGTCATTACTGTGGTCTTCTTTAAAGTTGCTAAGATTTTCAGTGCATTTTATATTCTTAGTTAAGGCTGTTACACACCTAGTGGTTTTGACAGATGGACAGACGGACAGATGGATGGATGGATGGATGGACGTACGGATGGATAGACTGATATACACCAATCAGCTATAACATTAAAACTACTGACAGATGAAGTGAATAACAATGATTTTGTAACAATGGCATCTGTCAAGGTGTGCAGTATATTAGGCATCAAGTGAACAGTCAGTTCTTGAAGTTGATGTGTTGGAAGCAAGAATACTGAGAAGAGTCAAATACTGATGGCTAGACGACTGGGTCTCCAAAACGGCAGGTCTTGTGCAGTGTTCCCAGTATTTAGTGGTCAGTGCCTAACAAAAGGAGTGTGTGATACTCTGAATAACGTTCTGTTGGGAAACCCTGGATCCAGACCCTCATCTGGACGTCACATTGAAATGTGCCACCTAGCATCTGTGAGATGTGGAAGTCCAATCTGCAGGAGCTCCGCCTTTATGGGACTGAAAGATCTGCTGGTACACCCTGCTAGCACCCTCAGAGGTATCCCAGAGTCTACACCTCAGCAGGTCATGCTGCTCGGGCGGCACGTGGAGGACCAACAACACATTAGGCAGCGGGGCATAATGTTGTTGGCTCAGGTCTATGTGTTTTCATGGGAATGTGAAAATAAGTACACACAAACCAAATGTTTGTTGAGAGGTTATTCATCCTGATGTGTCCTTTAGAGGGCATCAGGGCGCAGCCCAGCGGTTCACTGAGGCTCTGGGCCAGAGAGGTGGAGAACTTTCCCCTCACAGCATCGCACACTTGCTTCTTCCTGGCAATAGGGATGGCCTTATCAGGATTCAGCCACTATCAACTGTTTGGACAAGATAAGCATGCATTTGCATGTCTAATGAGATTGTGTGTGTGACAGTGCATGTGTGTGGATGCTTCGTTGTCTGGGTCATGTGGGCTAGGAGGAACTGGAGGGGAATAAAAGGGGCTCACTGCTGTTCAGGGACCCTGCTGCACTGTCCCTGCACACACACACACGCACACGCACACGCACACGCACACACACACACACACACACACACACACTTGCTTTTTTTTATGCACCTCTGGCCAGGCAAAGCTGGCATAGGCTGAAAAAAGGCCTGTTTCCAGGGGGATGAATCGCACTTCTGTCATCACTCACCGCACCAATCTCAGCAATGGACAGACTAGAGTGTGTTTGATTGATTAAAACGGCAAAGATGCGAACGGAGCAATGTTTGATCATGAGCAGCTCAAAAAATGTGAAAATGATGCAGATTTGTGGGGCACTAAGGCAGGCAGACTGGAGACAAATCAACACTCAACCCCTGTAAGCTAAACAGAATTAGCTTAGGCAAATGCTAACAAGGTTGTAAGTAAAGCCAGGGTGCTATGAGTGAATTAACCTGCCCAGACAAAAACCTAGCACTGCTACTGAGTGCTCTTTCTTGAAGAGCTGGTCAACACCTCGGCTGAGTAAAGCAGTTCTCAATCGCTGGCATTATAAATGTCCATTCAGAATCATTCAGAAGTTCTGAAATGTATGTTTGGAGGCATGCAACAGCATGACCGCTAGTCTGTGTGGTGAATATGAGTGCACATGTCTGTATGAAAAGGAGCAGCCGTTTTTAAATCCCACTATAGCTCCGTAATAATCCATTCATTTTGGACTCACTCAGGAGCGTCCTCTAGTTCTAACGTCAGACCCTCTCTACATAAAAAGAGTTTGAATCACTAACAAAATAAGAGTCCTGTATGATTATGTCATGTAATTTGTAAAAGAAAGGGAACTTGCACTTGAAAAAAAAGAAATAAATAAAGGCCCCATGGTGGCGCAGGATCTGGATCCTGAAATGTGTGTGGAGTTTCACGTTCTCCTCATGGTGGCCTGAGTTTCCTCTGGGGTCGCCGGTTTGTCCCATAGTCCAAAGACATGCGCATCAGGTGAACTGGGGATTCTAAATTGACCATAGAGGTGTGTGTGAGTGAATGGTGTGTGACCCCTGCCGTAGGATGCCTATTTATCTGTTATTAATAATAGTAGTAGTACTAGTAGTAGTAGTAGTAGTAGTAGTAGTAGTAGTAGTAGTAGTTGTAGTAGTGTCCTCATATGCATTTTCAGGTTTGATATAATTTTTCATACTGAGGTCGAAGTGAATTTTTAAGTTTGCTGACTTACAAAAAAATGAACAGTCTCTAATTTTTATGGAGCGAGACGGAATATCAACCAAAAATCAAGAAAACACGTGTTACATAAAAGTTATAGACTGATTTGCATTTCACTGAGTGAAATAAGTATTTGATAACCAAGCAAAACACGACTTAGTGCTTTTTAAAAAAAATGTTTTATTACCGTTTCAAAGCTGCTACACCATTCATTATTATTATGAATTGCAGTATGGAAGAAAATGTGTTTGTGTCTTGCAGAAAAAAACTGGTAACATTAATTTCAGGTGGAAGTTCATATGCCATCCCTGGCAGAGTGCTTAAAGCTCCACAGACCTTTCAATGTCAAGGTTAAAAGGAGAAAGGGAGAAAAAGCAGCCCACAGCCACTCAAGGTGATGCATCATTAGGTACATGAGGACCTCCTGCACGCCACAATTCACTCTATTACCACCCCGTCGAGAGAGAGAGAGAGAGAGAGAGAGAGAGAGATGTGGGGGGGGGGGCATTCTGCAACATTATAGCTGCAGGCTGGAACTTCAAGCTTATTTTAAGCCATCAAACAACATCATGTAATGAGAGGCCACTGTTACAGATTGGTGCTACAATCACCACTGTAATAGGCCACTGAGAAAGCGCGCTTGGAAAAGGCACTCTGTCCCGAATTCGAAATGTGCCGTCTCCTAAAATACTGCCGAGCTAATGTTGTAATGGGTGCAGCCATTGTCACGAAGGAGCGAAAAGCAGCAAAGCGCACTTTCATTGTCATGGTAATGTTTGACTGCCTCCCTCAAACGCACATTTATGGAAAGTTATTTCCAACTATATCCATCATTTCCTGCAGGCAAGGTGACGGGTGACCACACACACACACACACACACACACACACACACACACATACAAAGCCAAACGCTATGCTATCACATATTACATATATACTTATATAGACATATCTTCATTCCTGTTATCAGTATTATCGTCATGCTTATCGCTTGTAACACACTCACAGGAGCAGCTCGATAAGTGCTTCAATCAGAACAATGATGGAAAACACAGACACTGGAAGCAAGGAGCCTAAAGCCTGAAAAACAGGTGTGTCCCAATACTTTTCTCCATATAGTATAAGACCAATGGCATTATGAGGGTAAAATATCGGGATGGCGTTACAGGTGGTACAGTGGTTCTCCTGGTACCGTGTAGCTGAGCCAGGCATAAAAGAACGTGCTTCACAGCTGAAAAAACAAAGACAAGGATAAGGACAAGAAGGACAAGGGCAAGACAAAGACAGAGCGAACGGACAGCGGACTCCGGGTCGAGCCGGACTTAAATAGGGAAGAGAGACAGGATACAGGTGAGAGTAATCCAGGACGTAGGAGCGAAAGCAGCAGCGGCGGTGGGGTGGGGGGTGGGGTACTCCAGAGACGGAGAAGGCCGGGGGCATGGCACAAGAAACTCGACTGTGACAGTCATTACTATCTTTGTGAGGACTTCCACTGACTTGCAAATTGCTGCATCTGAGTAACGCTCCAAGTCGTCTTCACAATACAGTTGTACTCATAAGTTTATGTACCCTGGCAGAATTTATGATTTCTTAACCATTTTTCAGAGAATATGAAAGATAACACAAAAAAACTTAATTTCACTCATGGTTGGTGGTTGGCTGAAGCCATTTATTGCGAAACAACTGTGTTCACTCTTTTTAAATCGTAATCACAACACAAACTACCCAAATGACTCTGATCAAAAGTTTACACACCCTGGTGATTTGGCCTGATAACATGCACACAACTCAACACAAACGGGTTTGAATGGCTATTAAAGGTAACCATCTTCACCTGTGATCTGTTTGCTTGTAATTAGTGGGTGTGTATAAAAGGTCAGTGAGTTTCTGGACTCCTGACAGACCCTTGCCTCTTTCATCCAGTGCTGCACTGACGTTTTTTGGATTCTAAGTCATGGGGAAAGCAAAAGAATTGTCAAAGGATCTGCGGGAAAAGGTAGTTGAACTCTATAAAACAGGAAAGGGATATAAGAGGATATCAAAAGAATTGATAATGCCAATCAGCAATGTTCAAACTCTACTTAAGAAGTGGAAAATTAGGGGTTCTGTTGAAACCAAACCACGGTCAGGTAGACCAACTAAAACCACAGCTGCCAGGAAAATTGTACGGGATGCAAAGAAAAACCCACAAATAACTTCAGGTGAAATACAGGACTCTCCGAAACCGTGTGGTGTGGCTGTTTCAAGATGCACAATAAAGAGGCACTCGAAGAAAGATGGGCTGCATGGTCGAGTGGCCAGAAGAAAGCTATTACTACGCAAATGCCACAAAGTATCCTGCTTACAGTATGCCAAACAGCACAGAGACAAGCCTCAAAAAAGTCATTTGGAGTGATGAGACTAAAATTGAACTTTTTGGCCACAACCATAAACGCTACATTTGGAGAGGAGTCAACAAGGCCTATGATGAAAGGGACACCATTCCTACTGTGAAACACGGTGGTGGATCACTGATGTTTTGGGGATGTGTGCGCTACAAATGCACAGACAATTTGGTCAGAATTGATGGCAAGATGAATGCAGTAAGTCATCAAAAAATACTGGAGGAAAATTTGCACTCATCAGCCCGGCAGCTGAGCATGAGACGTACTTGGACATTCCAACATGACAGTGATCCAAAACACAAGGCCAAGTCGACCTGTCATTGGCTACAGCAAAATATAGTGAAGGTTCTGGAGTGGCCATTTCAGTCTCCTGACCTCAATATCATTGAGCCACTCTGGGGAGACCTCAAACGTGCAGTTCATGCAAGACAGCCTAAGAATTTACAGGAACTGGAGCTTTTTGCCAGGAAGATAGGGCAGCTTCACCGTCAGAGAAGATAAAGAGCCTCATCCACATCTACCACAAAAGACTTCAAGCTGTCATTGATGTTAAAGGGGACAATACACGGTATTTGGGTAGCTTGTGTTGTGATTATGGTTTAAAAAGAGTCAACACAGTTGTTTCGCAATAAACGGCTTCAGCCAACCACCAACCATGAGTGAAATAAAGGTTTTTGTGTTATCTTTCATATTCTCTGAAAAATGGTTAAGAAATCATAAATTCTGCCAGGGTATGTAAACTTATGAGCACAACTGTACACATAGTTGCACTGCTTACACACATGCACATACCTCTACATTTAATGCCATCAAACACACACACACACACACACACATGCACACACAAACATGGTCCTCCAGCTTCAGTTTCTCTAATCCCCATGACCATCATCAGAACACACGCACCTCAACACTATCAATGGTTTCTACATCTGTCTTCATAACAGGTGGTAATTACACACACAGCCCACAGTCACTTACACAGTGGGTGAGTCACTGTGTGTGTGTATTTAGAGTAGACCGTGTTAATCAGAGTATTTCAATCAGTCAGACAGAAAATTACTTCAGTGTAACTTCAGTCATGCATCATATAGGAATCTGACTCTGTGTTTATAATATTGTACTCGCCGCACTGTGTGTGTGTGTGTGTGTATGTGTGTGTATGTGTGTGCGTGTGTGTGTAATAAGTGTGAGTCTGAGTTTTAGGCCGTGAGCTGTGTGTTTGTCCAGTACAGCTGAAAGTCCAGAGGGACTGATCATTTTCTTCATCCTAAACCCAGTGGGGCGAGTGTGAAATGTCACAGCCTAATTTGAATGTAAAGTCCAGAGGCAGGCCTCTCTCTCTCTCTCTCTCTCTCTTTGACATATCTCTCACAGTCTGTCACTCTCTCACTTTCTCTCTATGATCCCCCCTCTCTCCCTCCCCCTATCTCTCTGACAATTTCTCTCACATTGTCTCTCTTTCTCTCACTTTCTGTCTTTGATCCTCTCTCTCTCTCTCTGTCTCTCTCTCCCCCTCACTTTATCCTCACTCTCTCCCTCTCTGTCCCTCTCTCTCTCTGTCCCTCACTTTATCCTCTCTCTCTCTCTCTCTCTCTCTCTCTCCCTCCCCACTCACTTTATCCTCTCTCTCTCTTTCCCTCTCTCTCTCCCCCTCACTTTATCCTCTCTCTCTGTCTCTCTCCTCTCTCTGTCGTTCTCTCTCTCCCCCTCACTTTATCCTCTCTCTCTCTGTCTCTCTCTCTCTCCTTTCTCTCTGTCGTTCTCTCTCTCCCCCTCACTTTATCCTCTCTCTCTCTGTCTCTCTCTCTCCTCTCTGTCTGTCGTTCTCTCTCCCCCTCACTTTGTTCTCTCTCTCTCTGTCCTCTCTCTCTCTCTCTCTCTCACCCTCACTTTACCCTCTCTCTCTCTCTCTCTCTCTCTCTCTCTCTCTCTCTCTCTCCCCCTCCCTCTCTCCTCTCTCTCTCTTGTCCTTACTGAAAGTGCTGTATGCTAATCAGAATAATCAAAAATTCCTCTGATAAAGCCACAGTGTGTCTCTTTACATGTTTCATGAGAAAACCATGTTCAGGACCCCAGGTTGGCTCTTACATCATGAGATTACAAGTTCGATGTCCCTCACTGAGGCAGTCATTTGTGAAAAGGAGTCTAAGAGCACAACTAACTTCACTCCATGGTGGGTGGGGTGGTCTTCCCTCTCGCCAGCACTACGCATGATGCTCACCACGGTGGTCTCTGAGCTCCTCCAAGGGTATTATTCAGTCCAGTGATGCTGCAGTAGCAGCAACGTAAGAAGGTGCTTGATGTGATGCGAAGGAACCATGTGCCAGCCTTCACCCTTCCAGTGTTGGTGGCATCACATGATAGGGGCACCCTTGCTGGTGAAGTTGGTGAAATTTAAGATAAATTGGAAAAAACACACAAATTCAAGATTTATTTCCCCAGTTTTCTAGACTTTCTACCATATTTAAGTTAAAGATATTTGAGGGCTTGTAAGTTCATATTTTACTGTAAACATACTTTTAAAAAATACATTGTTGGCAGAGAGGCACATACAGCATGTTTTAATGTTTTAAAACAGCCCCCACAGAAGTGAATTCACCGTGATTTCACATATATAAACACGCACAGATTAAAAAGTCACTCTGGATCGTGAATAGAACGGTTATTGACCCCCCACCCCAGTGTAATTACACTACCAGTCAAAGGTTTTTTGTACACCATAGGTTTTTACCACTTATCCACATATTTTAAAATACTGCAGATTATTCTTGTTAAAAACTGGAATAAACAACTATAAACAAGATGAAAAAATATGTAACAGTGCAGGCCTGACATTCTATGAACTGGTCGTGTTTTGATGCAGAGTCAGACTGTACTTTCATTTGAAATGCTTGCTTTATCTGCTATCTTGTACTTAATAGCGTGTTAAATATCTAAGAGTTGTCTGGTGATCCACATTATAACTAAGCAGTTTTTTATAAGTTAGTGGAGCTGAATAAAAAAAGGACACTTCCTGGCTAATAAAGGTTCTCCAATATATCAACATATTGTATCAACATCAAATAATGAACATCTTGGTAATTTTATTTCATAGCAAAGAATAATAAGTGTATTTTTAGTAAATATTAAGTGAGTAACATGCAAATGTAGAAAATCTCAGGGTGTGCAAAAACCTATGCATGGCATTGTCTTATGACCACTGGTTCCTATCACAACTACTGTAAGGAAAGCAATTAGTTTCTCTACTGTGTGTCATTTAACAATGTGTGTGTGTGTGTGTGTGTGTGAGGGGGGGAGAGAGAGAGAGAGAGAGAGAGAGAGAGAGAGAGGGAGAGAGAGAGAGAGAGAGAGAGAGAGAGAGAGAGAG
>JBBIGA010173408.1:0-16284 GCA_037576975.1 Alestes dentex
AAATAATGAATCTTAAATGATGTAAGTACAAATCGCTCCAAATGAAGCTGGATTTCCTATCTGCACAAAAGGGTTAAGTAATTCATTTGTGATGATTAAAGCACTATTATGTAAAAAAGGGACTTTAACTTGGTTTCGGACACCTGATTATTTTCTTGCACCATATAACTTGGTATTATTTTGTAATTTATTTATCCGTGATCTAATTGATGGGGCTGTTTGGTGGTCAGTTTTGGACTCAAAATTTGGTGATGGGCTGGGATGCAAAATGTGATGTTATGTGCTGGGTCAGACTCACACAGAACACTCTAGGGGCCCGATAATGCACACGGCGCACCGTGCTTTCGCGCATCGTTCAATGTAAAAACACTTACGCTTTTAACCGTCCAAAATGGCGTAGGCAAGCACACTGTGGGACGGCAACTCCCTTACTCATATGCCGCATTACTGCGTATTCTGCGTATCCTGTGAATTATTCCGCTGTGCGCAACCAAAGTAGTTGTGGAAATGAACGTCGTAAACTCAAAACGTTGCATATCGAGACTGCCATAGCCTGAGGACCCCCTGTATTTACATTTGTTTCAATCCCATTCCTGAATACCAGCTGCAAAAATGTTATTTCTGAGAGCTGAGAATTTTTCTATATCACTCAAATTATATCTTCTTGTGAACTTACTATACTAGCAACTGGTGTTTTTATTTATTTAATTTTTTTTCAAAATTAAACATATCTAATCCTGTTTCTAATGCAAGCCATGTGCTTTTCTATATCAGACACAGCTGAGCCATTTCTAAAATAGAACTAATGGAGTGGTTCTGCTGTATTGTTCTATTCTGTCTCTTGCCATGAGTCAAATGAAAAAGACATTGCTCTCCCGCTGTCTACTGCCGGAGGGCGGAATTAATGCAGGCGATATACACACAGACAGGCGGCACCTCAGTCCCTGTACCTGCATCGAGCAGGATTAGCTCTGTGATAAACAACTTTGCCCTATTTGATAAATAATCCACAAGAAACGCAGCACCAAGACAGAGCAATGAAACTTTTATGCTCCAAAGAAGCCAGCTGGAATACTGCAGAAGGTGTAAGACAGCAGCAGAATGCCAACTGTGAATGCCTTGCTTTCTCCCTCTCTGTTCTCCTTTGATCCCCTGAAGTAATGCTTCGAGGTCTACATATTTTTTCTATATTTTTTCTATATGGATTTACATGTAATTGTGTATTTACAGCCCCATTTCCAAAAAAAAAGAGCTGAAGCACTGTGAAAAATGTAAATAAAATCCCTTATTTATGAAAATAGGACAGAGACAACATATCAAATGTTAAAGCCAGTAACACACTCACAAGTTGGAACAAAAGACTTGAAAAGTTGTGCGATGCAACACACCATCAATGGGCAACAATCAACATGATTGGGTATAAAAAGAGCATCCCAGAGAGGCAGAGTGTCTTAAAAGTAAAGATAGGGAGGGTTCTGTCACTCAAAAGATGAGCGAATAGTGCAACAATTTAATAACATTCCTCAAAACAAAAGTGCATCTATAGTAAGTAATATAATTGATTCAAAGATTTAAAGAATCTGTAGAAACCTCTGTATGCAAAGGGCAAGGTCTGAATCCAATTTTGGAGGGATCTTGGGGCCCTCAGGTGGCACTGCACTACAAACAGACAGAATTCTGTAGTGCAAATCATTGCCTGTGCTCAACAGCACTTCTGAAAACCATTATCTGTGCACAGTTTGTCTCTGCATCTACAACTGAGTGTTAAAACTCTACCATACAAATAAGAAACAGGACAAAAGCGCTGTCTGGGCTTGAGCTCATTCAAGATTGACTGAGTGAAGTGGAAAACTGTTCTGTGGTCTAACAAATCAGTATCTGAAATTCTTCTTGGAAATCATGGATGCTGCACCCTCTAAGCTAAAGAGGGGAGGGACCATTCGGCTTGTTATCAGCATATAGTTCAAAAGCCACCATCAGTGATGGCCTGGGCTGCATTAGTGCCCACTGCAAGAGTAGCCTGCACATCAGGGAAGACACAATTAAAGTTGAACATATACAGTGTAGCATCACCTAGCGCTCAGGCTCAGACACAGACACAGACAAAAACACATTTGGGTGATTTTTATTTTTATTTACAAAAACAGCATTTATCAAAAGAAAGGGTTAAGTGAAGTCCACTAAAGATAAGATAACCTTTTATTAGTCCAATGGGTGGGAAGTTTGCAAGAACTTGTTGTAGGCATGAGGAGGGATGGAGGAAACAACGTGAATTTAGGGAATAGTGAAGTTTGCTGAGAAGTGGGAGCTCTTTCAAAGTGACGCAGAGGCGGTTGTTCTTCATGAAGTAAGTCCTCTGGGCTCGAATCCATTGACATAATCCATTGACAGAAAAGATGTTAGTATCCTCATCAAGACTGCTCTCCTTCGTGGTTCCCATTAATACTCCTTCTTATCCTAATCTTGTTGAGCAGGAAGGGAGCTGTCCATTCAGCACTCTGTTCCAACTTAGGGTGGACCGCTTGCTGTTTGCTGCAGTGGGGCCATGAGCTTGCTGTCACAACAGGTTTTGGAGCAACATATGCTGCCAACCAGACAATGTATTTTCAGGGAAGACCTTGCAAGGCAATCGCAAACCTCATTCTGCACAGATCACATCTAACCCACCTGCAGTCCACCCCAATCACCCTTTGAAAACATTTGGTACATCATGAAACCAAAAATACGACACAGAACTATTGAGGAATCCTGTATCAGGAGAGAAGCTGGTATTCTTAGAGGTGATGCAACACAGTGGTAAACATCCCCCTGCTCCAACTTTTTTTTAAATATGTTGCTAGCATCAGATTCAAGTGAGTGAATATTCTAATTTGAGGGTGTTAGCAAACCAGTTTAACCTAAAAAAAAATCCAGATTTATCCATTTTTTCATGATCAAGCCATGATAAAACAGAAAACATACTATTTCAATGAAGAATGATTGTCATCTACTGTACCCATGGTTTCAGTAGGTAAAAGATGCAACAGTAATGGGCAATTCACTCTACAGCAACTTTGTATGGGAATTTTACATCCTGGAAGACCCAGAAAACTATAAGAACATTCACAAATTACCACTTAAATTATCTGCTTTATCTGGCTTTACATACCTTTGTGAAGCAGCTTTTTCTAATGGGAATCCCACAGTCTGTCAGTCTTGCATGGAATATAGATTTTTCAAGAGTGAGCCTGTACTAAAAGTGGTCACACTCCACTTGCAGTACCAGTCATCTCACAAACTGTAAGGACGAGTGAATGCACACATGTGGACTATAAAATCATTATGGTATTAACTTGACAAGCAACTGATGTGAATTTAGGACATTTTTTGATCTTTGGATAATGACATTTAATAGATATGTAAATAAAAAGAAGCTTAATTCTGCTAGTTAGTTTGAGGATTCTCATCAATTATGTGAATAAATATAAATAATAAGACATGAGTAGCACTCCGCTACTTTCATATTCACATAGTAGCTCTCAGATGAAATAAGGTTGGAGGCCCACCTACTAGATGTGAATGTAAATCTTGTTTGTCATACGGTTTTGTGGTTATTAAAGACTAATCACTGCAAGGGAATTTTTATATGACCTTCTCTCCCAATCTCGGTCTCTCTCTCTTTCTCCTCATTCTTTGAAAGCTAAAAGTAGACTACAAGTTAATTAGCCTTAGATTAAATAAAACAGTTTCAAATCAAGCAAACCTGGCAGCATTTTAAATATCTTTGAAACCTGGGCTGTTGTTTTCTTATAAAGTAGGAAGCTTAATGTGCTTAATGTGATTAATTTCAAACTAATTAACAGTGCAGTTTATATCAGTAAATGCATGTTATTTATGTTTAGCGTCACTGATGTAATGCTAATGTTATTTTATCCACAAGAAAAACTGAAAATAAACATACACAATTAAATGCATACATTATTTCTGAGTCTACAATTTTTGGTTTAAATCAGTTTTGAATGATTATTTGGGGTGATAACAAAATTGTGGTGTAACAATGACCATTTTTGTCCCAAATATACTTTTGAAGTATTTAATAGTAAATAAAAGTTATGAAACACCATTCTTCTGACCGGACAGACATTCTGGACTTTCCCAGAATGCACAGATTGCCAGTCCACCCCTGCACATGAGCGACTCGCTAGGGGGGGCCTGGCGACTCACTAGGGGGGGGCAATGCCTTCGAATGCCCCCCCCCCCTTGACGCTGGCACTGCTTCTGAATATTACAAATAGGTTGGGGAACCATGTGAGTCGAGTCAAGTTTCTGAAATGTCAAGATGATGTAACTGCTATTCAACTTGAATGGTATTTTTCAATACCACGCTAGAGGACCATGCTGCTATCTCAGGGAAGGACCCTTGATGACTAACTGCTGCAGGCCAAGGATAGTAACTCTCTATAAAGTGAGATAATTTGACATTTTTAGAATATAGTCATAGAATATGTGCTTAGGCTCAATGGCACAACCACAGGGAAACATTGTCAATCATAAGTAAAAAATGAGTATTAACATAAAAATATGTTTCAAGGGAAAGAAAAGGACACAGGGGAAACAAAGGATGCTTGCTGATGTTTTCAACTCAACTCCAGCATTCAGGATCAAGTCAGCAGAGGGCAAGACAATATAGACAATCCTGAGCCCATGCAAAATCACATTAACCATCATGAATATGAACGGCTAGCTGCAGAGAGGCTGAAAGCATCCCAAAGACCTGCAAGGCAATGAAGGAACAAACAAAAATAATAGCTCAGTACTGAAAGAGAAGGAAAGGCTTAAGTATGAACTTTGCAAAGTTAAAACCAAACTCTAGGCAGCAAAAACAGAAAGAACAGAAAATGATCAATGAAAAAAAGAGAAAAAAAAAACACTTCAGAACTGTGAAGAGAAGAAGTGGCCAGATTTCTTTGTGGGGATGAGAAGAATAGCATAGCAGAAAAACAGGACATGGTAAAAAAAAAAAATAAAGTGCATCAAAGCAGGATACTACTTTACTCTTTGAAGGAGCTCCATGCACGATACAATGCAACAGTCATGAGATAACACCAGCAATACGACTGTGCTTGCAAAGACCATGAAAATTTCGAGCTGCTTGTGGACAGATTGCATTAGAAAGCCATTCTTTTCACAAAAAGCATTTCTAGCTGTTAGCAGTTATTGCAAGTAGTACTACCAGCAAGCACTGTATTTATTGTACCTGTGCAAAGTACAATGAGTGAATTTGAAGGACCTCTGTGGGCAGCTTTTCTAACTTGGCAGCAAAAGAAGGGAAAACCTTTGCTAACTTTGCAGAAGTTCCACCGAGCGGAAAGTGTAATGATCTGTTGGCTTTGGCAGAACTCTCTAGCTAAGCACCAATTGAATTATTTTTCTCCATGTCTCTCCCTGATGAGCACGGTTTGTGGGCTCACATTAGGCTGTATTGAGGGATGCCATAGGTAAGGGTTGTCAACCCTTTTCCACAAAGGGTGACTGTGGCTGCAGGTTTTCTCTCCAAACCAGTAGGAACTCACCTCATCAGCTGTTTAAAGGCTGAGACCAAATGGAATCAGGTGTGCCAAGTGAACAAAAACTTGCAGCCAGATCAGCCCTTTGATGGCAAGAACAAGAATTTCTTCTCTATACTCAGCACAGCACCTTTTTTCTGTGGCTTCCAAAGGGTCATTTGGAATGGGAACCAAACAGGAAAGCAGTGCCTGATGGTTTGGGTAGGCTGTAAATTGTATCATGGGTGCAGGAGTCCAACGAGTTACTGATTTACAAACAGCTGAGGAGCTTTACAACTTATCAGCCTTCTAGCACCAAAAACTATTGGATATCCAAGGAAGACAATACAAAGTATCATGAATCAGTCCCAACAAATCTCCCAGTCGTGAAGGGTACGCTAAAAACCTCTACAGGGCCTGCTGCAGTTCAGTAGAGGGAAATTTCATTTGATAATACTAATCTTATGAACGTAATATTTTTTGTGGAACACATCATCCAAGTGGTGGGTGGAGAAGTGGAAGTAAGCTGCATGCAACAGCAGGATGGTAAAAATGTTGATGTGCTGCAGATGTGAGCCAGAACCTTTGAACTTTTCAGTGTCAACAAATTATGGCCTTCTACAGGAAAATTTATGTGGAATACTATGTAATTCTCTGTTGTAATGTAATATGTTTTTGACAATGTTTGCATAATTTGTTGAATGTTAATTAGTAAAGAAACAATAAAACGTGATTTGCTCAATATGCATTCTCTATATTAGAGAAGAGCTACGACACCATGGAGAAATCACATGCATAACAGAGAAAAGTCAATTAAAAGGCAGAAAAAGTCGGGGTATTCTTTTAGATGGGTGCCAAATAAACATGTATTTTTTTGTGCTAAATAACACTGAGAAGTCCTGCCTCACGTGAAGTTATAGTGGAGGGGAATGTGGCATTGTGGAATATTTCATGCAAAACTGGCTGCTACACTCCCTTTTAACAAGATTAGACCTTTAAAGGTCAGTTTTTAACAGTACATTACATGATGTTTCTGTGAATATTGCCAACCAGTGCAAAATGTACTAGCTTTTTACTTGGTTCACCTGAAATATTAGCTTTATCACATCATTTAATGTGACAGTTCATTATTTTTATTGTTAAATGTGTTAGTGTGATGGGGAAGAAAGGACTGATCAGTTAGATTTTATCTGTAGATTTTTTTCCCATGCATATATCCTTCATATATCCACAATGTCCTTTGACTCTGAATTATGATTCTGAAAATTAATATCTATATGAAATTCTACTTATTATTGCTACAAAAAACTAAAATATTTTAATTGTACTTGGTGTCATGAAAGATGTTGCCACTGTCTGGGAATATTTCATGCAAAAAAAAGTGATTATGCTGAAGATGAAAGAAGCTCCTAAAGTCCTCAGGGACAAGATTCTAAGGAACACTGGAATGGAAAAAGCTCAAAAATCATAAAAAAAAAAAAACCTTCCTACATTCCTGTCAGCGCAACTGGTATGATAATATGCAGTTGGGAAGTGCAATGTGAAAGAAGTTCTTCATGCTAATGATAAGGAAGGTAAGAGAGATGGCAGCAGTTCAAAAGAGCCACATGATGGCCTGACAGCAGCAGAAACTATAGTACAACTACAGAGAACAAATAAGCAACGAACTCTACCGTGATCTCTGGTCCTACACTCAACACAAAAAAAGAGGCAGCTCTAATCTAAAAGATGACCTTTAGACAATGCTCAATGGAACAACAAATATCTACAGTTTAGAAAGACTTCAAGTCTGTTTTTGCAGTTAAGCCTCTTGAAGTTATTTAGATTCTTTAGACACATGAGAGATTCAGTCAGAGTGTCATTATCAAACATATAAACCTTCAAGCTTCTCAGCCAATCACATTGCAGAGTCAGAAACAACTGTGGTATAATATATCACGGCACTCATTAAAGTGTGGTGTGAATGGAGATGAGGAGTCAGGATGGAGGCTTTACTAGAGTACTAGAAAAAAGATGACAAAGTACAAAACTGAACTATGGGAACGCAAACAAGGAACACCTGAGAGCAACCAGAGCACAGGCTTACAGCCCAGACACTGATGACGACCATGACAAGGCAGAGCAGAGAGAGATGATCCTTCCATTCCTTTAGCTGATCCACTTATCCTTCACCAGGGTCATGGGGGTGCTAGAGACTATCCCAGCAGTCACAGGCCCAATGGTGGAGAAACACTCTGGACAGGCTGGACATTACACAAGGAAAAAACAAAGTCCAGTGGAATTAACAGAATAGAATAGACTTTGCCTTGCTTTCTCACAAAACATTTAGCATAACATAAAAAATCAAACTGACACTGAAACTAAGTAAAAATTAAACTAAAATTGAATAAATAAAGCAATACTTTTTCTCCTGTATGGCATGTATGGAATGTATGGCCACATTTTACTTTAAGGACTACATGGCATGTTCAAGTCTTTTATGGCAACTGACATAAAAGTTCACTAACATTTTTAAAGGCATATTTCAGTGTCACTTGTCATAAAAGCTACTTTTGTCTAGTTGGCCAGACAAGTGACAATGAATATCTGTTTGAAAAACCCTTTCTAAATGCCAAGGTATGTTAAAGTCAGTTGTCAGAAAGGCTTACATACATGTTTCTGAATGTACTGTGGTAAAACACTCACTAATCACATGTAAGATATATTGTAGACATTACAGTTGTTTGTACAGTTGTACCAGATATTGATTACATGGAAGAAAAATCAATATATTCTAATTCTACTTTTAAAAACCCTTCACAGTTTAAACTGAATGCAATGGCAAGGTCATCACAGGACACTCATTACACCTCTTCTGAAAGAATTCATTCAGAAAAGAGATGAAACCTTTCTTACTGTCTTTAAATCATTCAATGGTTTTGCACCTGCTTGCTTCAATTAATGCCCATGTCCGTTACGTGATCATAGAGGGCCAAACACTGGCCCACTTTATAGACCCAAAGTGACATATGGAAACAGTGCACAGAAAGATTTCTGTTCATGGAGTTTCTCTTTTTTTTGTAAGTTTTGGGGTTTTTGTACCTTTTCGTAGTTAGCCTTTAAAAATCGTTTTCTCTTACTTTTCTGCTTATCTTTGTCACCTTCAGTCTCTAATATATTCCTTATGCATTTGTTGGTTTTTTTTTATCATTTGCTATATCGTTGTATTTATTTTATCTGTTCTACCTTTTGGGTTTTCTTTTCACCAGGTAAAGTCCTTTTTGCCAGGTTATATGAAAAAGTTTACATTAATAAAGGATGTAAAACTTTTATTTCTACTGCACAAACCTCCTGCTGCACAATATGCTCTTTTATTGTCTGTTTAATTTTAGGTATTTAATGTCCATAAACACTATATACTCTATACCAGTGCATTTTTCTGTCGGGGCACACTAATTACTATGAAAACACCACGCAGCACACCAACATGACACAACACCATGACATTAAGCACACACAACAAAATAACAGGGTTTGCTATTTATTGTGCTTTGCCCCATAGGTTACTTGCTTTTAATGTGAAACATGGGCGTTTGGCTGCACGTGAAGAGATTCTGGCTGGTACTGATGAAAAACAAACCAGGAGCTCCTCATCCATGGCTCTCAGTCTTTCTCTCCTTTTGACTTTGATGAGCAAAAGGCTTGAACATCCAAGCTCGCACTAGTAAGTAATAGGAAAGGATAGCAATATTGCAACTGCTCTGTCTGAGATGACTGGATATTCCTTAGCTGCACTTGAACAAAAACTGTCCAAGAGGCTGGTACTGAGGAGCATTTTCAAATGATGGCTTCCCCACTCATTTCAACAATCGAGGCTGAGGGGAAATAGAGGTGATTTTCACTTCAGGTGTTTTTAAATGCTGAGAGATGAACTCACACAAGCCTGTGGGAGGCCTACTGGTGGCATATCCTATGCGAAACATTTCCAGTGTCCTGTTTGCTACATGCTCTCATTTGGAAAGATCCTCTGAGTTTGTCAGTGCTCGTTAGGATGTTTTCATTCTGACCCTGTAAGCGCTAGTTTAACTCAGAAGTTGGAAGATGTCGGCCATGCATGCCAGCTTTGCACACCACTCTCCGTCAGCAAACGTCTGTGCGCAGTTGGGCTTTCCATGGTTAAGAAATGTCCCAATTCCTCTCACTTTGTAGATGCGAAACAATACTTTGCCACAGGAGAGCCAATTGACGTCCATGTGTGGCAGCATCTGATAATGTGTGCTCATTTTGCTATAGAAAGTGAACAGGAGACTTTTCACATGTCTTGCTTTAATGAAGTTGCTTTAATAAGTTTGTGGCAGCTGGTGACCTGTTGATTAGGGAGTTGCCCCTGTGATGGGAAGGTCGTGGGTTCAAATCCAAAGACTGCCAGTGGCACCACTGAGGTACCCTTGAGAAAGGTACCATCCCCAAACACTGCACCCCCAGCGCTGCATCACTGGCTGCCTGCTGCTTCACTGGCTGCCTGCTGCTTCACTTGCTGAATGGGTTAAATGCAGAGAACAATTTCACACTGTTCACACTGTGTGCTGTGGTTTGTTCACTTTCAACAAAAAAGACCACTTTTCTTTAACGTCCTTCGTTTCATTCAGCTGCTGTGCAGATTTTCCACTCTGTTCAATTGTTCCCACCACAACACTCTCTATGTCTGCAGATGTATCTTCAATGCTTCTGCCAGTCGTATTATTGGACCAGGAAACTTTTGAGCTCTCTCTAGCAGATTCTGTCCCTTACATCATACTCCCAACAGCTTTGTCAGAAATAGTATTTTTAATAGCTTGTTTTGTTTTTTTAATCATGAACATGGCTTGTTTGTCAGTTTGACATTTCAGATTACACATCAGGAGTATTATGACAGGAGGAGCTTCTATGGTCAGGCAAAAGATTGCTTAACCAAGAAATGCCATCAAAACATATTATAACAGTAACTGAACTCTCTACCTCATAGTATCTAACCTTTTATCTGATATTTATGTCTATATACATCAACAGGAGCTAGCACACTGCACTTTACAGTACGTACTCTATTCTATTATGATTGCATGTTTGCAGATCTTGTTTACACGTATAATATTTGTTTACACGTATGTTTGTTTACACGTGTAAGGTTTATTTTAAATACTTATATATATGTTTATTACTTAGTTCTAGGCCTTGATTTTCTCCTTAATTAATTGTATCTATATTGCACAGTCTCATAGACATTTTGTGGGCACATTTCACTACACGTTGTACTTGTATAACTGTGTATGTGAAAAATAAAGAATCTTGAATCTTAAAATATTCAGGGTTCTTGCTGGCAAGTGCTGCATGTTTTGTAGTGAGTTGTCTCTTAAGTTTACTGGGAGCCATTACTTCTTTTGAGAGTTTGTCCCTGTAAGCCAAGCATAATTGGATTTGGAGCAGAGGGCTCTCTTGTGCATGTGAATCCATAATTCAAGTAATTAACAGTGTATTGTCTGCTCATCACTTTAATTTTCTTTGGTTCAGCACTGCAAAAAGTGGACGGCTAAGGTTCATACCCTTAAGTTCTTTTCAAGTATTTGTTCACTGTTTAATTCAAGGTTACTTTATTGTCATCAGCAGCTGTGAACACGCAAATTATGTGATAAGACATTTCTCCGTGGACCAGAGTGTAACACACATCAACGCTTGCAAGTTACAACAGAAATAACACAGGCAACACAACAAACTGACACCACAACAATGTAACCTAGATGTAATGTAACAGTATAGAGTGAATGATCGGTAAAACTTCCAGACTGACTAGTATTGCACCATAAGTATGATTTATAAATAGACAACACTGGAGTGTGACAGTAGTGTGAATGGGATGTAAATCTGATACAGTACAGTAAGTAGACGATGCAGCAATGTAACAGTAAAAGTGGGAATGGGATGTAAACCTTCCAGAATTAATAGTATTGCACAATGCATATTATACTGCAGTAAGTGTGAAAAGGAAGTAAACCATCTAGAATTAATAATAAAATAATAATATTACGCCATACGTATATAAATGCACAGGAGACAGCAGCATTGAGCAACACAGAGTAAGTGTAAATTATAGCTTATCAAATGGAGTAACAGGAAATAAGAGTGCCTTTAGCGGCAGTGAATAAATTGAAAGTCTAGAATGTAACATGAGAGGTATTTAGGGTATAAGGTGGGGTGTACTTGGTTGCCCATTGTCTATTACTTTTAGCTGAGAATGGCAGAATGCTATATCTGGTAGGCTATATTTGTTGCTACTTTTGAATGCAGTTGGGTTGTGCTGGGTGTGAGGTGTGATTGGCTGTTAAGTTTAGACACGCTTCACTGGATTTCACACTTCACATGTTTTTAATACTCGTAAAGACAGGATTCTTCAATTGCAAACATATATTGTAGAATTCTGTGCATAATAATTCAATAACATTAAAAAAAACATTTTTATTTTCTTTTTGTATTTACACAACCAGGTCAGAATCTAAAATAACTTTTTTTTTTCATTGTTTGTTTTATATTTTTTTCGAAAATGTTTGGCCAGCCGAAACCCTTCATGTGGTGAAATTTTGTTTCAAGTCACACAAAAAGGAGGCTAAAACTAAATAAATGGTTTAAAAGACCACTTATATAGATGTTTGACTACTTTTCTGTTCACAGTCAAACAACATTTTCCTGAGTGATCAACTGTAAGTATGAACATCAGATCTTAATTTATCTCTCTACTCCTCTGGTGGACTCTTTATTGAGGAATGAGGTTATAACAGGCTTCATTCACTCTAACAAACACACACAAACACACACTTCAGGAGTCACACTCACATACACAAACACACACACTCTCATTCACATACACATACACACTCATACACAGACTCCCACTGACATACACTCTCTCTTACACACACTCTCACTCCCACACACACACACATCCTCAAACACTCATAAACGCACTCTCACTCTCATACACTCTTTCTCACACACATTCTTTCTCACATGTATTCTTTCTCACACACACTCACTCACGCACACTGTCACTAGCACACACACACTTTTACTCTCTCTCTCTCTCTCACACACACACACACACACACACACACACACTCCCACTCACACACACTCTCACTGACATACACTCTCACTGACATACACTTTCAATGACACACACTGTCTCTCTCTCACACACACACAAACACACACTCTCATACACACACAAACACACACGCACACACACACACACACTCTCATTCTCCCTCTCACACACACATATACTGATGCGTAGAAACAGCCCACAGGGAGGCAGTGGGCACGTGTCCACACACCACACTCGTATTCTACATGGCGTTAGGGGTCATTTCCTCACTGGCACACGAGCCGCCAACAAGGCAGAACTAAATCACTACGCTCTAACAGAAAGAGCTGCTCTCAGCAAAATCACCTTCAGTAATTTAAAGGGGCTTTCTGGTCCAAAATACATTGTTGTTAGCTGTGCAGAATTCTGTATCCACCATGTTAAGTGCAACAAGCTATCCGTACATTTCAAAGCCAGTGAACTGTCTCCTGCAATTAGAATCCATAGTAAGGTGTCTGTCAGTACACATCCAGCTAATTTTAGCACTTAGCTTATTGTTCTCCTCACTGAGTGGGTTATATCTGTCGTTCAGGTTACCCATTTTTCCACTGTAATAAAGACTGGACATTGGTTGCTACGCTAATAAACCTGCACAAGATAATCAGCTTTCAAGTATATATACAGTTTTATCTTTTATAGGTACAAGTATTGAACTGAACAGCGTTGCCTTCGTTTTTAAGAACTGCTGACAATATTTCTCCTGATTCCCAAATAAAAATATTGTTCTTCAACCATAATTTTAAAGGAAATAACAAAACATCAAAATAAGAGAAATGTTGCATTGTTTACAGAACTTGAATTATTCAAAGAAAACAAATCTCTTGTTGACTCTTAAACAAAATGGCAATAAATACCTTTGATGTACTTCTAGTAGTGTTTTACCATACAACTGGTCTCATTGCGAGAGGAGAGTGTTGATTACAGCAGTGTTTTACACTTTTCCTCATTAAATAAAATTTGATTCAGGTGATCAGTAATCAGTACCTCATAAAGCAGAATGAGGTGCTTGTGTAGGAATTTAACAGATACTGGCATGGAATGGCTGTCATACTCATAGAGATGCTGATTTAAAAATAAATAGCAGTGATCTCTCATTTCTTTTCCAGAGCTGTAGTTCATCAGAATGATGGGGTATTTCAACGATCAGAGGTGCGTCAAAGTATTTTGGAAAGTTTGAAAGACAAAAAATGGTTTCAAAATACCCAGTTAAGTGTCTTGTTGATATCCTTTATCATCACTAGGCAGTAGTATAATTGGTAAGAACATCCTAGACCTGTCACCAACATCCCTACAAGCCTACATAGCATTCCTCCTAGAAACACCGGCCAAATTGTTCCAAAAATGCCTCCTTAACTTGCTTTCCAATATATAAAAATTATTCTGGGCAAAAAACTTCTCAGAACTACCGTAAAACAATTTCTCAGGTATCTGGCAGTGTAGCCATTTCAAGCGTGTCAAGTGAGGCAGCTTTAAAAAGCATAAAATTCTCACTTTTGGTTCCCCTCTCCACAAGCTGGGAATCATTTTGACTCTGTAAGCTTCTCTGGAACAGTGCATTTCACCTCAAACCCACTCTGATTGACTGTTTACAGCTTAACGACTTAAAAGCTGAAGCAAATGCAACTTCTTCAAAACTTGTCAATGGACATTGCACCTGAAATCACATCACCCTTCTCAGAAACTGAACATCAATGTGGTCTAAATTTGAGAAGTGAAAATGTTAAAGTTGATAACTTTGAAAATGATACAAAATGTAAGATAAAACTAAAACTAAACATGCATTACATACAAGAGCTGCTATCAAAGCTCACTACCCCTGCTCAAGGAGGACAACAGATGCTGCTGTCAAGGTAACATCATCATCATTACCATGTGAGGAAAGTAATGATGTACAGAATAGTAAACTGATGGAAATCTGTGTCATGTGTAGAATGCACTGATGTGGGTTCGGAAGGTGGGCTTTACTAAATCACTTTGCTACGAATAACAGTCAGCATTCCACATTTTAATATTCAAGTAAATACATAATTGAGCTTGCTTTTGGTGGATATTGTAAATATGTAGTGCACAAAAAGAGCAGGGTATTGGCAAGAACATTTTGTGTAAAACTGTTATAAAGTCTAATGCAGAACAGAACCTTTAACATCACCACGATCCACACGCCCTTTACCTGTCCCAACAGAGCCCATATGTAGTCCCCTGACTCCTCTCATCTTGTGACTGGGCACAGGTGCGCCTATTTGGCTTAGCTCAGCCCCCGCCATGTGCTCTCCTACAGTCCAAAACATGGGTAATGAATTGGGGCCCATCCAGGCGGCCATCTACAGTTTCGGGGGTCGAGCAGGCTGTCGTCTTTTGGGGTCTGCTGGTATAGGCTTGTCGACCGGGGAATGAGGAGAAGACCCCGGCCCACAAGGGTGGGCTGCAGGTGCAGCGGGGCATTTATTAGACTCCTACCAAGGGTCTCAGGATGCAGTTCATCTGCCCCCATGGCTCATGGCTCTCGTGGGCAGTTACTTATTTGCTGAGCTTAACATATTGAAAAAATGAAACAGAAATGGGCCAAAACCTTTATTCAAGCAAATTTGTAAACATGCCCCCCCAGTGTGTTAAATTCAGAAAGTCAATATTAATTGTGCTTTGAAAATGTGTTATTTGAAAAGTATGTGCACATATTTTCACTTCGAAAATCAACATTACATGTCTTTTGTCCAGGGGCACCAAAGATTTTGCATGTCAGTGTGTATGTTTAACGCTTTATGTGTTTTGTATTGTTCATATTTTTAAACATCAGTCTGTCGAGGGACAATAATGGGAACAGTAATGATGTTGCTTTGTACCCATTAGTCCAGTTAAACATGTAAACAAATCCCTGAGTAAATGCTAACTAGCGAATGTAAACAAAAACAGTTTAAAAGCATATATAGGGTGTGGTTTGACTGAGAAACGAGGTGTACCATGGACAGCTATATTTGATCAAGACATGTCCAGGACCATGTAAGGGGTCAGCCTGGCTATTCCTTGGGTTCTTGTAATATTTTGCAGGGGAAATGTGTTGCTTGTCCTTTTCAAGTGCAGTAAGCTTTTTCCCCTGCCTTTCCTGATTGTGTGCAGTGGCACACAAAATCACAACAGTGATTGGAGCTCTGTAAAGCTGTGTACACAATTCTCTGCTCTGTGGACCTGTCTGATATTTTTTTTCCCTTTTTGCACGAGTGGTTCTTAATTGCCGCCAACACTGGAAAGTCTCCGCTGTGTCAAAATATTTAAAGACGCACATGATGGTGCACAGCCAACTTGAACTGACAGTGTTTTTTGGGATGAAATCATAAAAACCTCCCTGAAAATGCCCCACAATTCCAAGCTTGTCTGAAAATATTTCTGTAAAAGACATCTGCCTCAAGTCTCAAAATAAATACAAGTTTATTGTGTTGTAGAGTAATGTGTTTGGTCTTGTTACTTTTATTACTTATTCAAATTGAATATCTACAGCTCCAGAAAAAAAAGAGACCACTGCAATTTATTTTGAAATCTATGAGTATGCCAACCATTTCATGCATATATATATATATATATATATATATATATATATATATATATATATAT
>JBBIGA010173428.1:0-16282 GCA_037576975.1 Alestes dentex
ATATATATATATATATACATATATATATGTGTGAGTGTTTGTACATTAACAACCAAAAATCCCAATGCAGTGCACACACTGACACACATTAGCTTGTGGTGCCACATATAAGGAGACAGTGCAAGTAATTAAAGTCCAGTGAAATCACTTTATTCATGATTTAGTGCACACCATGACCACTCCACCTTCCACACACTGATTTAATAATCACTGCACATATTCGAAGCTCAGAAACACCTCATGCATATACAGACACAATCTGCAGCCATTCCTCTGTCCTCCAGGCTGTTTCTGCTGTGATAGATTTCTTTAATATTTTCAAGACTAAGTCCATATATGAGTATGCACTTCTCCCAGAGCCCCAGAGTTACTCTCCGCTCTGTCTGGGCCTTTTTAGTGCTGATCTGGAACCTCGAGTAGATTTATAACCGGGGAGCCACGTTGGGGCCATTAAAAGAGATGATGCTCTGGATAATGTGAGTGTGTTCTGCTCAGAGAGAGAAGAAATGGTGGATCTCTGTAAAGAAGCAATTCAGACCACACAAAAACCTTCGCAGTTGTTGATACACGGTGATGCTACGGCCATCTGTGGTCGAGAGTCCTCTCTCTCCCTGGGTGGGTAGGGTGGTCCTACCTCTAACTCCATCACTTAAAGTAGCGTTAGCCCGCTGTAGCGTCATTAGGTTAGTGTTCTCCTCCAAGCGTGTTGAGTTAACCAAGGAAGTTGAGATTGCAGCAGTTTGAGAAGAAGAGTTGGAGTTTTTGTAGCGTCTCAGAGCACCCATGACCTAGACTCCACCATCATAGCACGGTAGCATCATGTGAATGGAGAAAAATTGGCAAAAATTGGTAAAAACTCACCAAAAAAAAAAAAATGGACAAAGTGGCATCTTTTATTTTTTAATTGGTAGCTATGGCTGCTCAGAAGAAGAAAAAGTCCTAATATTAATCAGAAAGTCCTTTCTAATAATCATCTAGCCAGCGAACTGAATGCAATGTGCCATTAGTACTGTTGGACAAGTTGGGGGGGGGGGGGATTTGCGCCACAGAGAACATTTGTCTTCATATCATGCCACAGAATATTCCAACAAGACGCATCAGTTTGACTGATTTTACCTACAGTTAGTTTCATATAAGGTACAACCCTGAAATGACGTTTATACAGTACGGTCCATAAAAATGTATTAAAATTCCAGAAACAATTCCAAAAATCAGAAAAACATGTAAAATGAAATAATGTAAATCTGTATAAAAGCAGTGCAGAAAGGTGCGAGAGTGGAAAAAAGTAAAAAAAAAAAAAAAAAAAAAAAAAAAACCTCAAGGTGTGACATATATACATACATGTAGTAGGAATGTCTCTGGGTCTCTGGAGGTCTTTGAGAAAAACAAATAGCGTTTTTTGGTTTCTTTTACTTGCCACTGTTGTGTCCTGTGGGGAAGTAAAATACTGTTTGGAAATTCAGTACATTCCTCCTTTTCCCAAAGAATGCTCCAACGTTTACTAAAAACCCGACATAACGCTCATACAATACAGCCTATAAAAGTGCACCCATACCCAAATCACCAAAATAATTCCAAAAATCAGTAAAATGAACTTGAAATCATATAAAACTATAAAAATAGTGAAACAGTGAAACAATTTGAAACAATTCTCTGAGGATATGACATATACACATTCCTATATTAGAAATCTTTCTGAGTCTAAGCAGGTCTTTGAGGGAAAAAAAAACACATAACGTTTTTAAAATTTGTCACTATTGTAACCTGTGGTTAAATAAAATGCTGTTTAGATATTTTCCCCCAAACGGCTCTGGATCTTATGAGTTTTAATGTCAAGGAGCCAAATGTTAAGCAGCCAAAATATGAATATTTCAGTCAATACTAACAGATAATACCGCTTTCAGTACTGAAGTGACGTCGTAAGACCAGCAGCCCCATCAGAACACCCCACGTAAACAAAAAGAATTGTCCAGGGTGGAAATAATAATACAAAAAAATCTGAAGAACCAACTTAATGTATGGCTGTAAAAACAGTGTAAAAATGTGGAATAGTGGAAAAAAACATCTGAAGTCATGTCATATATAACTACCCCTATAAGAAATCTAGTCTAAGCAGGTCTCTGAGAAAAAACAAATAGAAAAAAATTAAAATTAAAAAATTTGCCACAATCACACCCTGCGGTGAAGCAGAACGCTGTTTGGATATTTTTCTTCCACGTAGCACTGGATCTTACGAGTTTAGGAAGACGAAATATGAACATTAGAATCAATACTAACATCTACTGCTGCTGTCAATATTGAATTAACATTATAAGATTGGTAGCCTCTCCAAGACGCCTCGCGTTAACAGCGAGATTCGCCCAGTTCCACTGCTGTGGCAGCTTTGGGCTTCAGTTTGAGAGGCTGGTGTTGAGAGTTCAGCATTATTACACAATAACTGGAGCAGGGGGTTCCATTACAATTCATTTTGGCTAAAGACCCTCTGGAGGGATTTTTGGAGCTTTTTTGGGGGGACAGCATTCATTGAAAAAGTTTGAGAACTGTTTGAGAACTGTAGAAATAAAGACCTTTTAACAAAAAATCATCTAGAACCTTGACCTCACAACCATTTGTAACATCTGCACTGAACCCAGTGTTCTTCTCCAAGCCAATTTCACGAGCAGTCCTCGTCTCCAGGGTCGTTTCCAGCACCTCCGCCTACGGTCATGGTGGAATCGTTCCCGATCATGATGTACTTTGCATTCTGGATGAAGATGCTGGACGGCGGCTGTTGGCACCCAGCGCCGCTGTAAAGTGGGGGTCCTGGATCCGGCCCCTGTGGAAAAACTGGACCAAAACTCTGAGCTCCTCCAGAAAAATCCTGGAATCGATGTTGCTGTGGAGCACAAGACTGGGAAAGGTGTTGCTGCATCAGCAGCTGCATCCTCTGCTTTTCCAGCTCCCTGAGCTTTGAAGACTCTTGGATGAGTTCCATGTGGCGCCTGTTCTCCTCCTGTAACCGTCGTTGCATCTCTCTCTGCTTCTTTACGAGCTGCTCCTCCTTCCAGATCTTCTTCTGCGCCCGGATCTTCCCTGGATCCAGAACCTTCCTAACCATCACCTCGAAGACTCTGTCTTCTTTTTCCTTCATCGGGATTTTGGTTCTCAGGATCATAGGAAGCTCGGAGCGGGTCAGGCTGTTGTCCCGGGGCAGCAGAGGGATGACCGTGTTGTATTTGTGGGTCTTCTCGATGGAGTTCAGGAGAGCCGAGTCCGTGTTCATCTCGTTCAAGCGAGTGTTGAAGTTGGGCGTCAGGAGCAACATGGTGAAGGCCGAGTTGCCTATCGCGTCCTCAACACACCTGAAACTGGAACGCCCAGGCTCGGCGAAGTCCTCAGCGAAAACGGCTCCGGGCATGGACGATATTTTCTCCAGCCTGGTCTTCAGCCTCGCAGCTTCTTCGGCATCTTCTGGAGCGTGGAGGATCACAAAGGCATAAAACATGTCCTCCACATCCGCCGCGGTTTTCTGTTCTTTGCTAAAACTGTCCATCCGTTCAAAGCTCGGCGGCTGGCCTGCAAAAACCGGCTGCGCTCCCAGCTTACCTGAGCCACTACTGATGGACGAAAAGGTCTTTTCCACGTGAGCTTCTCCACTCGTTACAATCTGACAGCTTCCTAGCATGTCTGTGCACTGCCTGGCCTTGGCAGCCACGGACTCCGCAGGATTCTCGAGTGGCTTCGGAGCAGAAGGTCTATAGGAATTTGGTTTTGCTCCTACAGGATGGACTGAGGGGTTTATCTGCTTATTTCGGTCGTTTCCGCTCTCGGGAGGTGTCTGCAGAGGCTGTGGTTGGGATTTGTTCTCGTTGTTGGCTGTGGACAAGCTGATCTCGAGGCTGTAGGACGTGCAGGTGGAGCTGGAGCGAAGGGAAGATGGATAACCATCGTCCCGGTTAGCTGGGTTGGCTTCAGCTGTCGACGCGCTGTTGAAGGCCTGGATGGAGCTCTCCATGACATGATGTCCAGCAGCAGCAGCAGCTCCTCCAGGATTATTCCCAGTGTTCCCAGACCCTGTTCTACCAAACCGATCGAGAGAGGACGTTCTCAAAGTCCCAGCTTTTGAAATATTATCATTTTTGCTAGTCGGCTGGTTGGAGTTGCCCATGATCTGATGCTCAGCAGGAGCACCAGCTCCTCCAGCCCCCGGGAGGGTTCCTCCAGACAGACAGTTAGAGGTTTTCGATGGGGCGTGAACGTTTACGCCAGGCTGTGTAGGTCCTAGTGTTCGCTTCCTCTCCACCAAAGACCTTCCCTCTTCAGCCATTCTGTTCTTAAAGCAACCACGACGATCCCCAAATCATCTCGATCAGGAGGATGTGTCTGCCATGGTAATACCAACTGCCCCAGCAGGACGGTGGTGCCGATTCATCCACGGCAACATCTGAAACAGAAATAAAGATCATTTTCTCTTTCACTATCTTCACCCAGCTACTGTTATCACGACTGAACTTAAACAAATGCCTTCCTTCATTCATCTGCACTGTCTATGCACATTTATTTTACAATCCTTACAGCTCAGATGCTTTATTTTTAATAAAATCTGTGACAGCTCACAGGGCGTGAGACTCTGAAAGTCCTTCAGGAAGCCTGGAGAACTGTTCCTCAAGAACATATTAAAATACAAGAAAGTCTGGATGTAAAATATAAAGAAATGAGGGGTGGCTCAAGACTTTCGCACAGCACTGTGTTAGGAGTGTGTGTGTTATCTAAACAGCCTAGCCTGTAGTTTTCAGGATCAGCTCCACCTTTGCGAATATGAAAGTTCCTAAGTAAATAAAGCAACATCACAGCTTTATCTGGGTCGGTTTGATAGTTTGTTCCCGTTTTCGATCTATGATAAAGTGAGTAAAGTGAATAATCTCACCTTCTGCTCAAACCTGCACTGCCTGACTTCCACCAGGAAGACGAGAACACACACGTCACCAGGTCAGAGAGCAGGAGGAGGAGGACATTCCTCACAAAACACAAAGATAAAACCAGTGAAACAGTTCAATCGTAAGTGCAGGTTTTAATCTCCTGAGACAATTTAATCACAAAATTGAACCAGCAAAACCACGAGAAAAACAAACAGGGGCTCTTTTACAGGTGAAATATTCAACACGACCACAAGGTGGCGGTGTCTACACATAAATACACATCTATCTATCTACGTATCTATGTATCTATGTATCTATCTATCTATCTGTCTGTCTGTCTGTCTGTCTGTCTGTCTATCTATCTCTCTATCTATCTATCTATCTATCTACCTGTCTATCTATCTATCTATATCTGTCTGTCTGTCTGTCTGTCTGTCTGTCTATCTATCTATCTATCTATCTATCTATCTATCTATCTATCTATCTATCTACCTGTCTGTCTATCTATCTATCTGTCTATCTATCTATCTATCTATCTATCTACCTGTCTGTCTGTCTATCTATCTATCTATCTATCTTTCTGTCTGTCTGTCTGTCTATCTATCTGTCTATCTATCTATCTATCTATCTATCTACCTGTCTGTCTGTCTATCTATCTATCTATCTATCTATCTATCTATCTGTCTGTCTATCTAATTATTTTCCCCCATTCTCGTTTCACGTTTGCCATATAAAACTTGTCTGTTGTATGAAAAAAGTATTAGTGCGAACTATTTTTCTTTCTTACCTCCTGTACTCTAATACTACAATGTAAATGCTAAGGACTGATCTTAACAGTATCGTTCTGGAATGTTAGTGCACTCAAACCTTAACGCACACCACAGGCCAGAGGTTTACCCCCCCCCCCCCCTTAGATTAAAACAAACAAACAAAAAAAAACACTGCTCCTATTATAATAAAACATCAGAAATACTACAAACTAATGTAACTGACTGGTTATCAGTATTTTATATCAAATATGCACCCAGTGAGAGAATGAGAATATGATCAGTGGCCAAATAAAGTACATAAATATCGCAGTGAGGGATGAGGAGGGAGATAAATAAATCAATAATAAATAAATAAGGAGCAGTCCGGTGACCAGAATAAATACGGAGACAGACAGAAACAGTCAGTGAATTGTACAAAACTGTGTGTGTGAGTCCATTCTCCTCTGTAGTTCTGTTGGGGGGGGGGGGGGTAGTATAACCCCTGGGGGGCTTAGAAGCTGTTCCTCACAGTTCTGAGACTTTTTTGCTTTTTTTGTCATTACACAGGGTCCAGCAAAACTGGCTCCTCAGTCTTAACGGTACCTCACGCAACAGTCTAAAAATCATAAACAGCTGAATGCATGAGAACAGACAAAAACATCATAAATGTTCTGTTTATAATGTTTTGTCTATTTTTCATTTACAGTAATAAACAAATGGCAGCAGAAAAGTGCACATTAGGATATTGCACATTGTGTCATGAGGGTTACAGATAGACTCCAAACCACTATCTGTGTTTCTATCAAACTATTTCAGCAGTAATTCATTTTTTTATCCATAGAATTTGTAACCACCTTCCTTACTGACCACAGCATTTTGTGCGTAGCGTATTTAATACAGAGTGGAGTTTTATATAGACTGTATATTTATATTGTTCTTGTCTCTGTTTCTCCTCGTGTCTGTTCAGTTGTAACATAAGTAAGTTCCTCCAGGATCAATAGAGGGAAGAACCGTACAGATAAACTGGGATTAAAACATTATGTGACTTACATCCAGTGGTGCAAACATCTGAGTATTGTGAAAACCGTGGCCTTTAAAAAAAAAACATGTTTTTTCCTCATCTTTCCAGCTCAGGAGGCCAGAAGTGCTGGAGAATCCTTCATGTCTGATGTTTCCAGGTCTTCTCTCTCAGCTTGGTCTGGGGCGCCATGGCCCAGGCTGAGGCCCATTCAGGAATCTGCTTTAAGTGTTAGTTTTTCTGTCATATTTATGAAAAAGGTTAATGTTATAGTGTAGATGTTTTAGATCTGTGTTTTCAGGGGTTCTGGGTCCTGCTGTTCCTCCACTGGATTCGATTATTTTGCCATATATTAAGACACAGTGGAAAATTACATTTTTTTCATGAAATTTGATCAAAGTCAAAGTAAATCTCAAGCTCAGAGCCCACAGTGTCCGTATACACACAGTGCAAATAACAAAACAACTCTCTGCTAAGACACAGAGGACTGTGTACTACAAAAAGTAAGTAGGCAATATGGCAGGTGAAGTTTAAACCATAATGATATTTAAAGACACATTAAATGATGCGATGAAGAAACATGCCCCGAGTCCATGGGCAGCCCTGGGCTGTGCATGTTAAATGTGCAATATAGTTAAAGACAGCAAATTAGAATGAATACAGTTTGTACAAGTGTCTAATCTGTACTATTGTGAATTTCAAACAGTATACATGATAATGAGAAGTTACACAAAATAAAAATTCGAAAGACGACAAAGTGGATAAACTTGTGAGAATCAGAATCTTTATTGATCCCGGAGGAAACTGTTTATGTTACGACTGTACAGACACACAGACACAAGAACAATATAGATATAAAGTGTGAATAAATCCAATAAATGCTCAATATGAAATACACTATATACAAAAAATACTGGGTATAAATAAATAACGTACAGTGAAGTGAATTACTAGTAACACTAATAGTGGTTGGGAGTCTGTTTTAGCTGTAATAGAGATTAGTAGTAGATCAGTACTATTGATATTAAGTACTGTAGTGATAGTTCACGTGCTTAGACTATTGCACATGTGAAAGTGGACATAACGAAATGGTTGTTTCTGTTGTGTCCTTGACTGATACTGTATTTTGCGGTGGTTTTGGTTTCTGTTGGTGGTGTCTTTTGTCTCTCCCCTTTAAGACCCACCCCCTGCACTGTGCCACGCCCCTGCCTTGAAAGGATAGGATGATCACACTTTGCACACGCCCCCTCCCCTGCCTCTAGCTCTGTGATTGGTTGGCTGTTGGAGGACTACAGTCTGGATAGAATGTTAGTTTTTGAGTTGGGTTTACTAAAATGACTATTGTTACGGTCATAACTGATGCGTGTGGGGTTCCCCTCGGGGAGCACTGGGGCACAGTCATGCTGAAATAGGTTCTTCCCTAAACTGTGTCCACAATGTTGGAAGCATGGCGCTGTCCAGAATTCATGATTCAAGATGTTTATTTTCATATGTACAGTAGAAAAACGCTTTTCTCTGTGCAGTGAAATTCTTTCTTTGCTGTCCACACAAATTCTGAGGTTTAGAGTTTTACGAAAAGGTTAATACATACTTTGAAGTGCTGTGTTCACATGTAGGGAAATATTAACTGTGCATTTGCAGAATGAGGTAGTTTAATGTGCAAAAAGTACAGAATGAGGTATGTGATGATGTCCATTAATTATACTCCTGTCAGCCGTTACAGAGTCTGATGGCAGTGGGGGGAAAAGGAGCTATTGAGTCAGGAGGTTCTAGATTTCACACTTCTGAACCTTTGTCCTGAGAGCAGGAGTGTGAACAGTCCATGTTGGGGGTGTGTGGAGTCTTTGAGGATGGAGGCAGCTCTTCTCTGGACTCTGCGATGGTAGATACTCTGCAAAGAGGGCAGCAGAGTCCATAGCAATAGTGTCTTGGGCTGTTGAAGCATTAATAGTGATCTTCACTGGAAGTAAGGGGTCTAGCCCAAACCCTGAAAACAGGTTTGTCCCAATACTTTTGTCCACATAGTATGGTAACGGTAAGGGATACCTGAATTCAATCATTAAGAGTATTGTCCCACACCTCTAATTCAAAAGTATTGTCCCAATACTTTTGTCCACCTAGTGTAGTAATGGTAAGGACCCACCTGAATTCCATTCAGTGTAGTAACGATTAAGTTACTCAAACAAGAAGGATTCTTATAGCAACCATGATGAAGTGGATGAACTTGTGGGACCTTATAGGTGTGATTTAATCATGTTTTTCCTTCTTTGCAGCTCAGAAGGCCAGAAGTGCTGCTAGTTGGAGAATCCCCCATGTCTGTTGTTTACAGGTCGCTGGGCCTTCCGTCTGGAACGGCGTGACCAAGGCTGAGGCCTATAAAGGCCCCCAGGAATGAGATTTAAGTGCTAGTTGCTGGGTCAGGTGTAATAAAATCACTAATGATATGATGATTATTTAGGTGTTTGCGTATTATTTCTGTATTTTCTGGGGTTCCTCTCAGGGAGCCCTGTCTCTTCTCAGAGGGTCCTCTGACTAAGCGCGTGACACTTTCTCCCGCCAATCACTACAAAGCACGCGCGCCTCTCCTTCAGCACCCGGCGCGGCCTTTAAGGGGTCAAAATCGACAAATACCGAGATTTTCTTTGAAATTCTGTTGTTTCCGCTGCTTCTTTTTTATTTAAGCCACACTTTACCACGCTCGAAGCCCAGATTGTGACAAAAGCCGGGCCGTTTTCGAGCTCTTTAAACATTCCGCCGCCTCATTAGCATACTCTCGCGCGAGTCCCTAACTTACGCGTGCGCTAACACGAGACCTCGATTTCGCGCGCTGAGCCTAAGCTCCGGTCAGAAGGGTGATTGACACGCTTGTGGACCAATCAGCGCGCAGATCTGGACTCCTGCCAGCCAATAGGAGTGGGTCCTGCGAGGCAGGGCGGAGGGAAACACGTTGTTGAGGGATTTTTTTATTGATTCGAGTTGTGAGGCGTTTTTAGGGAGAGGAGGTTATGAGGATCAGCCTTTTCTCAATATAAAGACACTTTCTGAATTAAAAACTCACTTTTACGGACTCGAGAGGACACAGAACACAAGAGGTAACCGTACCAACTTGTTTTGTCTATTTTCGGACAGTTTAACGTTAACTTTCTCCTCTCTTTCTTCCTTTCTTCCTCAGAAATGTCGTTTTTCGACCCTCAGGTGGAGGGGAATTGTGGTCAAACCTGCTCTTTTTTTAAATCTCTTTTTAATATTTAATCACATTTTCTCTGATAGATCTATGATTTATTTCACAGAAGAATCTTTTTGTCCTCCTCTCTCTGTCTCTCCTCACCTGAACCTGTGGTAATGTCAAGGTTCCAGCTGGTTTAGCATGGTTGTGTGGGGTCAGTGTGTGGTTTTATCCTCCCCTAGTAGTTTTCTGGCTGATCTTTTTGCTTTATTTTGAAGTTTTGCCTGTGTCAGTTGTAAAGAGGAGGGGAAACGACTGTTAGCGCGCTTTAACTTGGAGAGGAGGAGGAGCATTCACAAAGCCAGACCTGCTTTCACCAAAATAACCTCACTCTTTATCAATAATCTTTATTTTTCCACAGATGAAGGGTTTGATCAAGGGGGTGTTTTGTTGACCAGCGACTAAACAAAGACACCATTCATACAGAAAGGGTTATTTTATATATACATGTCATGTGTGCGTTCATAAGCTCTATAGATCTGTATTTGTGTTATTACGTTCGGGTATTGGTAGGTTTTTAAGACCAGGCTGGTCCCAGTCTCAGTCTTGGTCCCAGTCTTGGTCCAGACATTGGGCTGGGGAGGCTGTTTTTCTTTTCTTTAATACCCGTGCAGGCCGAAAGGGGGCGCATGATCACATTTCCCCAGACTGTAGGAGTGGCCAGGTTGAGGAAAGGTGTAAACAGAGCCAATATAAGATAATATTACTATATAAACACAAATAGGGGTGTAACAATACTAAAGACACAGTTTAGCGAATTACTAGCGACACAGATGGTGGTTGGGGATATGTTGGTGCTGTAATAGAGGTCAGTAGTAGATCAGGTACCTTGATATAGTGATAAACCCTTTTTTAGTCGTGCAAGTGGGAAATTTGCATTGTTACAGCAGTAAAGTGGAGAGAATAAAAGTAATAACAGCAAAATAGAATAAAGACTATACAAGACAACAGCATAGTATAACAAGTACAACATACAAAAAATACAAAAATATAAATTATAGATATCTGTGTCTATGCAAATATATAAATATGTATATATAAAGCTATGTAAGTTTATCTATGTATGGGCACTACCTGTCTATCTACTATCTGTCCACTATCTACCTGTGCAGTCGCTTTCTTCAAAGATCAATTTATTACCCACCCACACACACTCACTGTGTGCTTATGACCTCACCCCATGGCTCATAATGTCAGGGTGTGAGTCTGATTGCACTTTCTTTTGGAGATGAATTACACCAGGCTTTGGTTTTCTAAATGGGTACGGAATCACTTTGTTACGTGCAGTAGTCTAACCGTGAGAAGTATCACTACTTATATCAATATTACTGAGCATCTACTGATCCTCTATTAGAGCAATAACAGACTCCTAATCACTATTAGTGTTACTAGTAATTCACGTAACTTAGTTACTTAATACCCAGCATTTGTGTATATAGTATAGTGTATTTCATATAAAGTGTTTTCTTTGTTTTATTTAGACTCTATGTTGTTGTTGTCTCTGTTTGTGTGTCTGTGCAGCTGTAACATAAGATATTTCCTTGGGGATCAGTAAAGTTTTTTCAATTCTGATTAAACTCACCTTTGCTACCTGTATAATTCCTCCCTTTTCTGTAGGTGATCTTTTTATTTATGTTTTTTTTTAAGTCACTTTCTAAAGTCATTTTGCACTACTGATCTGCTGGAACAGGACTCTAAATCTTACACAAAATATCAGTGTACGCTGTTTATTGCACCAATGTTATTGTCACTGTGTTGCGTGATTGTTTTTCTTCCTTTTTTTTTTTAATTCTCTGTGGTCTTATCTTTTATTGTTTCTATCACTGAGCATGATAATGATAAAAGAATTGGCCTCTGGATAAATAAAGTTCTACCTTTATCTTATCTGACTCCCCCTCCCCTTTCGTGTTCCTGCAGGGCCGCTACAATGTGGATTCAGGTGCGCACTATGGATGGCAAAGAGACCCACCGGGTGGACTCCCTGTCGAAGCTGACGAAGGTGGACGACTTGAGGATTAAGATCATGGAGTTGTTCCACGTGGAGCCGGAGAGGCAGAGGTTGTTCTACAGAGGGAAGCAGGTTTGTTGGAATGCATCACCGTCTCATACTGCTGCGTGAATAAGCCATTAAAACAGTTCCTGTAGGTCAGTGAAATAAACTGATGAAATCTAAAGCCTTTGTGAAATCTTAGTTGAATGTTATTTTTGTCCATGCAGTTTATGTATTCCTGTATAGTTCATGGCAGTGCATGACAGAGTATCGCAACTGTTCCTTTTTCGTAGATATTCAATGGAATATATCTGATCTTTTGTCCCTCGAGCTGTTAAAGTAACGGGACACTATGTGGCAGCCATCTGGTGCTGCTCAAACAGTAATTCAAGTTCAGGTTTGTCACGTACAGATAAAAACGGAACATCATTTTTAAGTAATCAGATTTCTTCGACTCGGAGCCTCCTCGAAGTTCGTACGGTAAAAGAACACTGTCTTTACTTGTAGAATAAAGCAGAAGTAGTAAATAATAAAATAAAAAGGTGCAGTTTAACATTTGCGAGTGGTCTCTTGTGTGTGTATATATGCATGTGTATATACATGTGTATTTTCTTGCATATTTACAAAAAGGTAGGTTTAAAGTGACTCATTTTATTGCATTTTTCAGTTCTCCGGTCAGTTCACTGTATAGTAAGGTGTAATTTTAGTGCATTGAAGTTTGTAAAAGTTTGAAACTGTCATGTTGTTTGATGAAACCGCTCGCCCCCCTGGGTGCAGCATTTCAGATTAAGGTATGTTTTGGCACCCACGCGCTCCAAATAACTCATAGGCTGTGATGTGTGGGATTTATTTTGTTAGGTGATGCTGCCGATGTTGGCTGTTCCGTCTGAGAGCTCTGTTTAGTATATATGTAGAGCTCTGTGGAATCAAGACAACCAGAAAGTTGTACTACGCCAAAAAATGTGTGTGGTTACGCCAGTAATGGTGAAAGAGATAACAAGCCCAGAATGAGCTGCTGTTGATTGATTTTGATGGATTTGATGCAGATGGAAGATGGCCACACCATTTTCGACTACAACGTGGGCCTGAATGACATTGTCCAGCTGCTGGTGCGGGCTTTGCCCCCCGCGTCTTTGCCCAAGGACAAGGAGGGCGAACTGTCCGACTCGGACTCTGGCTGCGGTTCGGGTCAGAGCGAGTCGGATAAGAGCTCCACTCACGGAGAATGCGAAGCCCAGAGCTCCGGAACTTCAGCCCAGACGGACCTCGTTGACCCCGGGTTTGGTTTTTATAAGGTAAACGGCGCTCTGTGAGCTGTACGTCTGCTGTGACTGTTATTTATGGGATTCCTTATTTTTTCGTCTACGATTGAACGTATCTAGCTCCTTACTTGAGTAAAAATTTAATGAGCGGAAATTTGGTTAACCACAGGAAAGGGAAGAGGGGGAGGGGGAAAAACGTCTTCTAGCTGATATTGGAGTGTCATAAAATTTTCCCGCTGCAGTTAAACTTTCCTCCAGTCTGAGACGCACGTTGGTTTGATAGTAAAAATGAAAATAAAACGGGGAAGTGAGTACAGTAGCTTTACTGAATGGGCCTGTAACAGGTTGAATGCTGTTCTCACTCGTAACATCTTAATCTGGTTGTAGTTTTAAACAAAGTTAGTGTTTCATTGTGTTGTAGGCCTGTTTACCTCATATATGGCATCACAGTATACACAAAAGCGTTCACGTACTGGTACCTGGAATGGTTTAGTTAAATTTTAATTACAAGTACTTAACTATCCATTCGTGTATGTTGTCCTTAGTGTGAGTTCACCTATTGAGTGCGCTATAGATCTGCAGGATTTTAAATGAGGAAGAAGTAACAATAATGGAATGACCTATTTCACTGAATGAGCATCCAGACAATCCTCTTGCAGTGTAACATTTTGTGGATTTTTCTGTAATTGCCATTGATTGTGTTTCTCAGAAAAATGAATTTGTGGACGCTCGAGATTTGAACATGGGCGCCTGGTTCGAGGCTCAGATCGTGAACGTCACGAAGACTCCCAAGAGCTCAGAAGAAGGAGGCATGGAAACGGATGGCGAGGAGGAGATTCGCTACCACATCAAATATGAGGAGTGAGTTTATTCTGTTCATTTTTTTTTATTTGATAGTTTTGGGCATATGACAGTACTTGCAGTGCAGATGTCGTGTTCACACTCATTGAAGGAAGGAGGGTTTGTCCCTCTGAGACTACTTTTGATGTAAAAACGATGTAACAGAGTTTCCCAACTGATATTTGGGGACTAATTGTTGTACTCTAGCTTTTAAAATTTTTATTTATTTATTTTGAAGCTAGGGTTCTTATGTTAATCATTTTCTTGTTTTACTGCATTTGGAACCTTGTTATGTGTTATTCCTGATTGAGGAGTTTTGTCAAGGTGTGATATGTTTCTTTTTAGTATCAGCTGATTATAATAATAATAAAAGATGCAGACACAGTAACACACTTCCAGTAATGAAAATGCTCAATTCCTTTTTTTTTTTAAATTAAAGCACTTTAATTTAAGATCTAAGTTGGCTCGAGCTGCTGTAAACGATGTCGTCTTGATTTTACAGAGCTATAGCTTTGATTAGGACAGATGGAAAATTAACAACCTTTCTTATTAACATGACTTCATAAAAAGCCTATTTATTTGACTGGGCGTCTGTAGCCTACGGTAGTTGCTGACGCTGGGAACGGTTATACTCTTACAGTATGTGAGCGTGAGGCAGCTCGTACATCAGAAGTGCTTTAAAAGAAGAAATTCGAGATCTCTGTTTGAGCTCCGGTTCATGCTGCACTCCTTCAGCGCGTGGGGAACGATTCTTTGCAGCCTCATCTAATCTTAGCCTCTTCAATTCTTTCTCGTTTGTGTCCTTTTTCCATCAGCTACCCAGAGAACGGGGTGGTGCAGCTGTTGGCGAAAGACGTTCGCCCTCGCGCCCGCACCATCTACCAGTGGCACCAGCTGGAGGAGGGCATGATCGTCATGGTGAACTACAATCCAGATGAGCCCAAGGAGCGCGGCTACTGGTACGATGCCCAGATCCAGAGGAAGAGGGAAACGCGCACCCAGCGAGAGATTTTTGGCAAAATACTTCTCGGGTAAGCCGAACCGTTTTATAAAACATGTTGAAATTACTATACTGTGATTACAGTACCCTGTTCTGAGTGTATCCTTGGTCATTTTTACATCTAGAACACGGTGTTACTGCAAGGATCATAAGTTTGCTAAATGTATGCATTATAACTGCAAAGTATTTTGTATGCAGCCTCATGTATGAAATTATGAAAACTGTAAACGGGACACTAACGTCCTGCTGGTACTTTTGTAAGTCTTGTCTTTTTAAAGAACCTTTTCGACCTACTGAACCACACAAAGAACCACTTTTGCCTTCCATTTATGGCTCTAAATGGAACCATTGCTTTTATAAAAGGACCCATGACCTATTTTTAGGGTGTAGTGCCTTAATTTGGTACTACAAATCTTTGGTTTTCTTCAAGTAACACCTGATGTTTTTACCAAGTTGGGAGGGACGAGTTGATCAGTGTGTTTTGGTGTTTTGAGTTTAAGGCTTGAACGCTTTGATCATTTAGATTGTCTTTAATCCTGAGTGGCTTTTGGTCTGTATGCTGTCTGTCCTGTAGGGATGCTGGTGACTCTCTAAATGACTGCAGGATCATGTTTGTTAATGAAATCTACAAGATTGAAGAGCCCGGGAGCTCTGAGGGATCTGCGGCTGCGTCTGACAGCCCTCTGAAGAGTGAGTCTTAATTTTTTGTATTTCAGTAGCTTTAGTTATTGTATTACATGCTTTTGGATACCATGTGTTCGTTTCCTTATGTGGTCCACATTAGGGCTTATATGGACCTTTTTTATTTCTTTTTTTAAAAGGTTTTTGATGTGGGTGGGTTGCATCGATATGTGGAGGTCCAACCATTAATCAAACAAATGAACATGTGTTTAGGGAAGAAGTGTTTAGGGAGACAATGTGAGACCTATTTTACAAATTTAGTTAATGCCCCAAACCGACGCCGCCTTCAGCTTTGGGCTGCTCCTGATTAGGAGCGGTCTCCATTTCCTTCTGTCCTCTGGATCTTCCTCTCTTACACCAACTCACCACATCCATAAACCTCCTACTAGACCTTTCCCATTCTCCTCCCTGCAGCTCCATCCTCAGCGTCCCTCACCCAACACACTCAGTCTCTCCTCAGCGTCTTCCTCCCAACACACTCGGTCTCTCCTCAGCGTCGTCCTTCTCCCAACACACTCGGTCTCTCCTCAGCGTCGTCCTTCTCCCAACACACTCGGTCTCTCCTCAGCGTCGTCCTTCTCCCAACACACTCGGTCTCTCCTCAGCGTCGTCCTTCTC
>JBBIGA010173444.1:0-16281 GCA_037576975.1 Alestes dentex
CTTTGTGCACTGGGACACAGTCATGCTGGAATAGAAAAGGTTCTTCCACAAACTGGGTCCACAGAGTTGGAAGCGTGACGTTGTCCAAAATGTCGTTGTCCAAAATGTCTTCACTGGAAGCAAGGAGCCCAAACCCTGAAAAACAGGTGTGTCCCAATACTTTTGTCCATATAGTGTAGTTCACTCTCCGCCATTAGGAATAGTACTATTGTGAAATACTGCCCTCTTGTGTCTCTCAGTGTCTGAAAGTGATATGTGGTGCTTTTGGGGGTATTTGGCAGGGACTGTGGATTCATAAGCATGTGGCTTCACTGTAGCTTTCAGATATTCAGTTTCTTGAGAAGCAAACATGAAACCTCCAGGGTTCTCATGCAGGGTTCTTTCTCAGTGCCCGTACTGGAAATGAGAAAGATCAAAAGTGAGCCTACCATTCATGTTGTCAAAGACAGTGGTGTGCTTCACAAAGGCCACGTCGCCAAGGTTCTCCGCCACACATCTGCAGAATTCACCATAAATATCACAGAAATGTCAGTAAGACTTCTAGTCATATTGACTTAAAGTAACTCTACATACATAAAACTGACATTACCATTCCAAAAATGTCGTAGCAAATCATTCATAGCTGACAAGAGCTGTCGACAGATTATATTCATAAAACTAATGTCATGAATATAGTATGTCATGACGATTTCTGATTCTGATGATAACTGTTATTTTAATGGATATAACCGATAACAACTAATGACTGCCATGACATGTTTATGGCATTTTAAGTCAATATAAATAAAGCAGCACTGAAGTCTTTTTGTTTTATCTAACATTGCTGTGCTTTGACCTTAAACTCTGCTGGCTTGTTATGTTCTCGTTTCCATCAACCAGGGTATGTTTAGTTCCCACAAAGAGTTAAATACACAAACACATGCACACACACACACACACACGCACACACACACGCACACACGCTGTACCTGAGAGCCCCGGCCTCCCCGTAGTGCCGTTCCCGCGGGTTGTTGGCGCAGATGTGCCGGTCGTTCTCGTCGCCTATGCAGGCCTCACACAGGTTTCTGGGATTGGTGCCTCTTGGGTCATGCTCTGGGTCTTTGGCTCCTGGGACACAGCTATAGCCAAAGAAATCCCCCACCGCTGCGGACCACCAGAGGCAAGAAGGAGTTAAAGTTGCTCAAGAAGTGTATAGTCACATTCCCATTTGCATTGTAAATTAAGTGCACACACATACAGCCATGGAAAACAATAAGAGACCACTTTTCCCTTTTTTTCTGTTCACTGTTTGTACAGTTTGCGGAAGTGTGTGTGTGTGTGTGTGTGTGTGTTTGTGTGTGGGTGTGTGTGTGTGTGTGTGTAACATGCACAGGTTTCTATTATTTTCTGAACTATTGCAGTGTGTGTGTGTGTGTGTGTGTGTGTGTGTGTGTGTGTGTGTGTGTAAAAATAAGAAACGCCTCCATATGTGTTATGAGTGCAGTAGTGTGTGTAGAGCAGCTTTTCTATGGTCTGTATTCCAGCAGCTTCACTCCTGATTCACTTTCTGATGGGATGAAACAGAGCTCACACAGGCGCACACTCTCCTCTTAACATTTCTATTTTAATTGCTGCAATTGTAAAATTAAACATTTTTTGTTTCGAATTTTGAATCAAGTGTGATCAGTAGTGTTTGAAACAACAGTGACATTAACATTTTATACAGACACACTCCCACAAATTTCAAAAGGAAAACGAAGGAAAAAAGATAGATTTTTTTGTCTTACCAGCCACCATTTGTTGGTTTTAGGACTGAGCTCGGCATTCTGTCTGGAGAGAAGTTTTGGCACCAGGTGGTCATAGCGCTTCATGAACCATGGATCATCTTCACCGTCTGTTAAACACTGGATACAAGCACACACTTCATGTGAAGAGAAATCCAGCTGGATCTGGGATAATGTGACCAGGCAGATGAATATTCCTACGAGCAGTGCCTTATGCTGGTTACAGCAGGCCATCTTCTAAACTGTGGTCTAAATCAGCAATGAATAGATGGTTAAAGCCTTTGAACTTTGCCCCTGCAGCACTGGAGATTAGTCAGGGCCATGGAGAAGGGTGTGGTGCAACACAGTGTTGGGTTCTGTTCCATTTCTGTCGTAAAGTATGACCGAATTTTACAAGAAAAAATAAGACAAGATAAGATAAACCTTCAGTAGTCCCACAGATGGGAAATTTGCATTGCTACGGCAGAAAGTGGACAGAAACAAAGAGCAGCAAAACAATAGAATAAAAATTATGCAACAGTACAGTATAAAACATTCACTACACAATACAAATAGTACAAAAATATAAAGATGGACTTGTGTATTGAAAAAAAATATATACATATTGAGTATATGTATGCATATATGTACAGAGTAAGAACACTGTGGATATACATACAGGTCCATGTTGGAGTGTACATTTGGTAGCAGCAGGTACTGACAAAAACAGTAGTAGTGCACCAGAAACAGTAATACAGTAATTGACAAAAACAGTAATAATGCACCAAGAATCATGACTGTACAATCTAGGAATATAAAAATAGGATAAAGTAAAAATATGTGCATGTGTATTGTAAAAATGTATACTTATATAATGTAAACTTATATAATGTAAAGTATGTATGTACACAGTGAGCATGTGTATGGATACAGTGTGGATATATAAATAAACATTTGAACACTGTGGATAGACACACACACAAAGAATTGCACATTTAAATTGCACACTCTGCCCTGTAGTAATGGTACCCAAAAAACTGCACATGGTTCATCTGAAAAATTGTACCCAAGTAGAACTGCACACAGGAGAAACTGGATGTGTGTGTTTGTTTGTCTGTGCATGTGTGGTCATCTGCAAGGTCTTTGTTGTAGAGTCTGACAGCGGTTGGAAGGAAAGACCTGCAGAATCTCTCCGTCCCAAATCGTGGGTGCAGCAGCCTGCCACTGAAGGAGCTGCTCAGTGCTGTCAGAGTCTCCTGCATGGGGTGGGAGATGTTCTCCAACAGGGATGACAGCTTAGCCACCATTCTCCTGTCACTCTCCACCTCCACTGGGTCCAGAGGGCGTCCTAGAACAGAGCTTGCCCTCCAGATCAGCCTGTTCAGTCTCTTTCTATCCCCAGCAGAGATGCCACTGCTCCAGCAGACCACACCGCAAAAAATGGCTGAGGCCACTACAGAGTCATAAAACGTCTTCAAAAGTGGGCCCTTCACTCCAAAAGACATGAGCCTCCACAGCAGGTACAGCCTGCTCTGCCTTTTTTTGTAGAGTGCATCTGAGTTGTGAATCCAGTCCACTTTATTGTTCAGATGAACACCAAGGTACCTGTAGCTCTCCACAGCCTCAATGTCCATACCCTGGATGTTCAGTGGTTGTAGTGGAGGATGTTTGTGCCTGCGGAAGTCCACCACCAGCTCCTTGGTTTTTCCAGGGTTGATCTGGAGGTAGTTCTGCTGGCACCAGTCCACAAAGTCCCGAGTCAGTTCTCTGTACTTCCTGTCGTCCCCATCAGTGATGAGGCCAACTATTGCAAAGTCATCAGAGAACTTCTACAGGAAGCAGTTGGTGGAGTTGTGAGAGACGTCTGTAGTGTAGCTGGTGAAGAGGAACGGTGCCAGAACAGTTTCCTGTGGGACCCCAGTACTGCAGACGACCCTGTCCGACACACAGCCCTGAGTCCTCACATACTGTGGTTGATTGGTGAGGTAGTCCAGTATTCTTGTGGTGAGGTGATGCTCCACATCTGTGTGCTCCAGCTTGTCCCTCAGGATTGAGGGAAGGATTGTGTTGAAGGCACTGGAGAAATCAAAGAACATTATTCTCACAGTGCTCCCAATGGTCTCTGAGCGAGAGAAGGAACGATGTAGGAGGTGGATGATGGCATCATCCACTTCAATGCCAGGCTGGTAGGTGTGAAGAGTCCGATGTGGAACAGAGGTGAGGGTGGGGGTGTCTGCAGCAGATGTTGAAGACTGCCTCCAGAATGAATCAAACTTGTTAAAGAAGTGATTCAGTTCATTTGCACACCTCACATCCCCCACTGGCAGAAAGTTCTGTTCTTTGTGGCCTGAGATGGTTCTAAGGCCTCTCCAGACTTCTCTAACATCGTTCTGCTGAAGCTGGTTTTCCATCTTCTGCCTGTAGCTGTCCTTCCCATCCCTGATCAGTCTTTTCATCTCTCTCTGCACCTTTTTCAGCTCCTCCTTGTCTCCTGATTTTAATGCCTTCTTCTTCTGCTTGAAGACGGCTTTTATTTCTGGAGTAGTCCAAGGTTTGTTTTTGGGAAAGCACCGCACAGTCCTTGGGGGTACGGTGTTATCCACACAGAAGTTAAAAAAGATATTTCACTAATAAATATCATCAGGTCATCAGATCAATGGACAACTCCATTGTGTTAATCTCTGCTTGCTTACTTACATCTTACTTCTAATGTAATGTCAGGTGGCCTTGTGGTGAAAAAATCTCTATGATCACTCTTTCCGATTAACAATAAGGTCAGAGTTGAGATTCATCAATCTTGTCCGCTCCTTAGAACGTCTGAGGGCCAAGTCCTCCATGCAGTAGGTTTGCAGAGATTATATAGGAGTGCATGCATAGTTATGTGCTCCCTTGGGCAAACAATTCTGAGAACTGTTTATTAGACAGGATGCTTCTGTTTGAAGAAGGACCTGGGTGTCAAACCATGGCTATGCAGAACACCATGAACTTGTCAGTACGTCCTGTCACTGGCTCTGAGCCTTTCACCTCTTTGCACTCATAGAGGCTTATTTGCATACAAATGTACACATACAATGAGATCAAAATTTCCACTACACTCTCCCCTTTTGATCACAAAATCACTCAAATAAAACTGATACATACAGTGGGGTAAATAATTATTCGATACCAACATGTTACACGTCCGACGAGGGGAGCTAGCATTCTGGTGGTAATGAAGATGTTTGAGAGGCTACTGAAGAACATCATCTCCTCCTCCATCCCAAGCACCACAGCAGGTCCAGTGCGCCTACCAACCCAATAGATCCACAGAGGATGTCATCTCCCACGTCCTGAACACCACTCTCAGCCATGTGGACAAGAAACAGGGTAACTATGTGAGATTGCCATTTGTAGGCTACAGTTCAGCGTTCAACACAATAGTGCCAGGTAGACTGTTCACAAAACTGAGGGATCTAGGACTCAACAGCTGTGTGTGTGCATGGGTGCTGGACTTCCTCACTGGTAGATCTCGGGTGGTGAGGGTGGGTAGGTGTGTTCCTGACAGCATCACCACCAATACTGGAGCGCCACAGGGGTGAGTACTCTCGCCACTGCTGTATTCTCTCTACATTTCTGACTGTGTGGCCACTCATGACTCCAACACCATTGTGAAGTTTGTGGATGACACAGCGGTGTTGGGCCTCATCCCCAACAATGATGTGACAGCCTACATGGACAAGGTGAAGAACCTGGCATCGTGGTGTCAGGACAACCACCTCCAGCTGAACATCTGCAAGACCAAGGAGCTGGTGGTGGATTTCAGAAGGAGACAGCAGCAGGACTACAAGCCCCTCGGAGCTCCAGTGGAGAGGGTGCTGTCCTTCAAGTATCTCAGTTTCCACATCTCCTCAGACCTGACATGGACTGCTCACATTCAGGTCCAGTCCAAAAAGGCTATGTAGTGCATGCACCATCTATGACAGCTGAGGAAGTTTGGGGTCTCTCCAGAGATCCTCAGGACTTTTTATTCAGGCTCTGTGGAAAGCATCCTCACACAGAACATCACATCCTGGTATGGGAATAGCTGTGTTCAGGACTGAAAAGCTCTTCAGAGAGTGATTTGTGTGGTGTGTTCTCCCTTCCCTACAGGACATTTACACCAGGAGATGTTGGGCCAGAGTCCGTTTCAACTTCTGCAATCAGGCAGAAGGTTCCGCACCATCAGGGCCAAAACAGAGACTCAAGAGGAGCTTCTATCCTCAGGCCATTCGAGTCCCGCATCAGAACATGCCTCCACTCTCTTCATAGCATTACCATACATTTACGGCTTTTAGCAGACGCTTTTATCCAAAGCGACTTCCATTCCCTAACTACAAGGGTTAAGGGTCTTGCTCAGGAACCCAGTGGTGGTATGCTGAAGGTTGGATTCGAAACCATGACCTTTTAGCCCAGAGGCGAGTATCCTACCTACTGAGCTACCACCACCCCATAGCATTACCATAAGGGACTGTAACAGGACCTCATATCACATTCATTGTCATATTCCAGAACACTCACTGCCATATTTCATATTCCATATTCCATTACGGATTTATTATTACATCACATGCTGCTACACTGTACATGCTGCTTATTACTCAGATCACTCGGTCTACATTACTCTGCTTTTACATTACTGTTTTACATTACTGTTGACATTACTCTGATCACTCTGTTTACACTACACCACATTACTCTGGTCACTCTGTTAAATTACTCTGTTTACATCACTCTGCTCGCATTGCTCTGGTTTACATTGCTGTGCTAATATGCCACAATACACCTTATCATTCCATATGAACATTGAACATCAAACCAATCTCACGAGTTTTCATACAGCCATCACAACATAAAATCTGTTCAAAAACGTGCTGCGATCACACGTTAGGCCTTTTGTTGTACTAGGATGATGCTTCTTTTTTTGTGCTAGGACAACGCTTCATCACCCTATGTGTTTTAGTGCGCACTGCGTAACACTGCCAGTATCAGCGCTAACTGGTGACTGTTAGGGTTAGGGTTAGGGTTAGGGATTTTCCCCGTCTCACGGCCTTTCAACCTGTTTCAACCGCTTTGCAAACAAAAATGATAAGGAATCAATTCATTATTTCTCTCGTACTGTCCCTCAGTCACCAGTTAGCGCTGATACTCGCGGTGTTATGCAGCGTGCATTAAAATACATAGGGTAGTGAAGCGTTGCCCTAGCATGAAAAAAAGAAGCGTTGTCCTAGCATGAAAAAAAAGGCCTAAAGCGTGATCGCAGCACATTTTTGAATAGATTGTATATCGTGATGCCTTTACGAAAACTTGTGCGATGGGCTCTGTACATATTGTTGCTTCATTTATATAATACATACATGCAAATCTGTCATGTCTGAGCCATCTCTGTTACGTCCACAATGGAGTCCGTCACCCGAGTACTAGGGGTACGCAGCTCTGGGCATGGGTGTGTGATGTCATTGATGTGATTATGAATGGTCATTAGGCGCCTAGGCAACCCAGGGGTTAGAGAATAACATTAACGTGGCCTAGGCTGGATTGCTAGGTATCTAATGACAAGTCCACCTGTCTCTTGTTGAAATGAAATGAGTTGATTATTGTCCGCTGGACACGGTGCTTGGGGTAACCAGAGAGTGTGTGTGTGCTTTCCCTGCTTCTCTCCCTCTATTTGTACTCATTTCTTTACTTTTATTGTGTTTTAGAAAACTCCAGTTTTTTATTTAAAATCTACTTATTGTTTATAATGCTCGCACGGTCAAAAAGGGGCGGTTCAGGATACATTTCACTGTGTGCTGTACTTGTATGATTATGCATGTGACAAATAATGAATCTTGAATCTTGCTGAATTTGTAAGTTTACTGATTTACAAAAATAATTTACAGTCTCTAATTTATGAGGTAGATTCATTTTTATGACGAGAGACAGAATACCAACCAAAAATCAAGAAAAAACATATTACAGGAAAGTTATAAATTGATTTGCATGTCATTGAGTGAAAGAAGTATTTGATCCCTTACAACCCAGCCAGACTTCTGGCTCCCACAGACTGGCTGTGCGCCCATGTTGCACACAGATTACAAACAATCTATCAATTACAGATACTCCTGATCTTAACTCATTATGTGTATAAAGCACACCTGTTCACAGAAACAGTTTCTTCCATTCTAACCTCTCCACCACCAAGACCAAAGAGCTCTCAAAGGACGTCAGGGACAAGATTGCACAAGGTAGGAATTTGTTACAAGATCATCAGCAAGAAGCTTGGTGAGAAGGTGACAACTGTTGGTGCGATTATTCAGAAATGAAAGAAATATAAAATGATCACCAATTGCTCTCAGTCTGCAACTCCATTCAGTATTTTGCCTCATGGGGTGAGGACGATCATGAGAAGGTGAGGGATCAGCCCAGAACTACACGGGAAGAGCTTGTTAATTATCTGAAGGCAGTCGGGACCACAATCACTGAGGACACCATTGGTAACACACTACATCATAATGGATTGAAATTTTACAGTGCCCACAAGGTCCCCCTGCTCAAGAAGGCACATGTACAGCCAATCTTAAGTTTATCTGTGAACATCTAAATGATTCAGAGAAGGCTTGGGAGAAAGTGCTGTGGTCAGATGAGACCAAAATCGAGCTCTTTGGCATCAGCTCCACCCGCCATGTTAGAAGGAAGAGATGAGCATGAACCGAAGAACACCATCCCCACAGTCAAGCATGGACGTGGAAACATGCTTGAGGATGTTTTTCTTCTAAGGGTACAGGATGACTTCACCATGCTGAGGGGCCAATTGATGGGGCCATGTACCATAAAATCTTGGATGAGAACCTCCTTCCCTCAGCCGAACACTGAAGATGGGTTGTGGATGGGTCTTACATCTTATTGCTGTGCTAGCCAACAAGGGTTTCTCCAATCAATGTATAACCTTTATGTCACATATTTTTCCTTGATTTTTGGTTAATATTCTGTCTCTCTCCATAAAAATGAAACTACCTCATGAATTAGAGACTGTTCATTTTTTAAGTCAACAAACTTACAAATTCAGCAGGGGATCAAATAGTTATTTCCCACACTGTTGTCATGGATAGACCAAACTGCTGCACCTGTGTAGCACGGAGGATGAAGCCTAAAAAAACTGGAATTTTCAGAGTTACACGAAAGATTCGGTAGTCCATGCACGTTACTATGAGAACGCTCTCGTAGAGTAGAGATTCCCACCGGAATCCACGTTCTCAGACACACACAGAGACTAGACAAATACCGGAGTACTGACTGTTCTGAAGGAACTGAGGTGAAGACTAAATGGTTGAGCAATGGCTACCTCCATACCTGGCTATTTATGTGACACCTCACATGACCCCCCCCCAAACAAAGACTGGCACCAGACAGACCTGGAGAAGAGGATACCCGACGACGGTAGTCACTGATCAGAGATGGATCCAGAGTAAACTGTTGGGCCGACTGTTGCCCTAGAGCTAGTGACACCACTCTTCCAGAGCCCACTTGATGGCCAGCAGCTCGCGGTCCCCTACCCTGTATCGCTGCTGAGTGGGGTTAAACTTTCTGGAGAAGAAACTGGAATGGTGCAGTTTCTGGTCTGGACCTTGTTGGGAGAGGACGGATCCTACACCCACATCAGAGGTGTCCACCTCCACAACAAAAGGTTTTTCAGGATCTGGATGAAGAAGGATGGTGGCTGAGGTGAAGGATAGGCACAAGCGATGGAAGGTTTGAATTGCTTGAGGAGTAAGTTGAAACGGAGTCCAGGTTGGTTTCGTGAGAGCAGTAAGAGGTGCTGCAACAGAATTGAAGTCCTAGATGAACCTCAGATAGAAGTTTGCAAACCCCAGTAAACACTAAAGCTGCTTAAGCATCTTGGGTAGGGGCCAATCACGCACAGCCGCCAGTTTCTGAGGATCCATGGCCACACCCTTAGGGGATATCACAAAACCCAGCAATGTGGTAGAGCGCTGGTGGAAAGTACATTTCTCCAACTTACAGTAAAGTTGATGGGCCAGCAACCTCCGCAGGACTGCCCTCATGTGCTGCAGTTGTTCTTCAGTGGTCTTGGAATATATCAATATGTCATCCAGATAAACAAATGCCCAACAACCCAGCATGTCCCGCAGAACGTCATTGATGAACTGCTGGAATGCAGCAGGACTACTGCACATGACCAGTCAGGGTTATGAAAGCCTTCTTCCACTCATCGCCCTTCTTGATGCAAAGCAGGTTATAGGCGCTTCGAAGGTCCAACTTTGTGAAGAGAGAGCATCCAGGGTGGTGCTGGTGAGTGAAAGTGGGTGCCTATTCTTCACCATTATCCAATTAAGCCCCCGATAGTTGACACACGGACGGAGACCCCTGTCTTTTTTCTTTGCAAAGAAAAACCCCACGGCCACTGGAGATGAAGAGGGCTGAATAGTCCTCTGATGCAGCCCTTCGAAGATGTATTCCTCCATGGCCCGCTGCTCTGACATGGAAAGAGAATAAAGTCAGCCGTGGGGCAGTACCGCGCCCGTCAGGAGGTCAATGGCCAGGTCGTAAGGCCGATGAGGAGGTAACGCCATCACTTTCTTCTTCCGGAAAACCTCTGCCAGGTAGCAGTACGAGACGGGAATGGCCTCCAGGTCGACTTCAGAGGCCTCAGACTCCCCTGCACATGTTCCAGCCTTTGCCTTGAGACAAAGCTCCTGACAGCTTGGACCCCACCACAAAATGCATTGAGATGTCCATGAAATGAGTGGGTCATGGTGCAGGAGCCATGGGAATCCTAAGAGAAGGGGAGGAGAAGGGAGCTTAGTGACAAGGAACTGAATTTCTTCGTGGTGGTCATCTATAAAGAGGATTAAAGGAAAAGTTTGATGGGTAATGGGATTGTTGGCAAGGGTCCAACCGTCAGTGGTGATGATATTAACAGACTGGGATAATGCCTGAAGTCTCACACCCAGCTGGGCAGCAAAAGCCTGATCGATGAAATTCCCCGCTGTGCTCGAATCCATGAATGCAGCAGAGGTGATCTGTTGGTGGCCAGCTGAATGTGAGTCTGAAGAACAAAACGGAAAATGGAGGACAGAGTGAATGAGATCACCAACGGATCAGGCAAGAGCCTCCCCCTGTCCACCTGGTCTGTCCGTTTCCCGGATTGAGAGGGCAGGCAGCACGTTGGTGTTTGGGGAGGCACAGTAGGCGCATAAGCCTTCACAATATCGCCTATCACTCTCCTGAGGACTCAGAGAGTCCCGCATGGTTTTCCCACCGGCTCCGGAGTGGTCCACAGATGGAGGTGGAGAATCGACTGATGTTAAATCCAGGTCCATGGCGCTGCCACATGGGTGGTACGAGCGGCAGGCTTCGGACAGCTGTTTATTCGTTGATCAGTTCTGAGGCTGAGCCGGATTAGACCCTCAGCATTGACAGGGAGCTCTTGTCCAACCAGTTCGTCTTTTATTCTAGGAGCCAGTCACTCATAAAAGTGCGGTGTCCCCCCAGGTGGTTTGTACACCCAGTGTATGAAAGTCAGCTGCCTCTCACGCGCCCTGCCATGTGACGTGCTCATTTCTGGTTCCTCCTGTGTGTCACATGATCCATGTGCATGACAACTGTATGTCAAATGCAGTCGTACATATGCAGTTGCACAGTAAAAATGATCAAACGCAATTCAAATTGGATGGTGACAGTGCAGTCTGCCATCACATCTATGACCAAAGGGGCTGTACTATATAAGGTGGTGACAATTCCCAGGCCAGGCACCTGATGGGTGGTGTGCGTGCGAGTCATGTGGAGGACATGATACCCTATTGTTGCCAAAAAGCGATTCAGAAGGCCTTGGCACACAACATATGGCTTCGGCTGGGAAATAAACAAATCTGCTCCGATGTTAGGATAGCATTTGACACACGAGCATGTATGTTCAAACAGTTTGCACCACAACTTGACTGGCCTAGGTGCTCTAGGCATCCGATCTCAGGTGTGTTGGTCGGGGTGAGTCTTTATTGCTCTTGACAGGTCTGTGCTCAGAGGGCAGGACACCCTTTCCAATCACCTGTCTGTCCAGCTGCTCTTTCACCTTCTGGCAAAGTGAGATATACATCCATGGGGCCCTTTCTCCAAATTTCACCGCTGTGGGTGTTGTCAGTAACACCTGGTAAGGTCCCCCTTCTGGATTTCCAATTTTTCCATCTGAATTCCTGTACCAGGATCAGGTCACCAGGTTCCAAATCATGCATTGGGCCCTCACCTGGCTTTAGTTACACGTCTCTTAACTGTTGGTAAACAGAATGAAGAACAGCAGACAACTGACAGCAATACTGTAACAGCAATACATTGGTTTTGCAAAAAGGATCTCAAAGGGACTCAAATTTGTTAAGCGCATTTGCCGGCGCAGTCTCATATAGGTCAGTACTAGAGGTAATGCGTCTGGCCATGCCAGGCCTGTGTCCTCACAACATTTGACCAATTTCTGCTTCAATGTACCATTCCACTGTGCCCACGCTCTGTGGGTGATATGCACAGTGTTTTTGTAAATCAATGCCTAGGAATTCACTAAGGTCAGCTATCGCATGGCTCACAAATACTGGTCCATTGTTACTGCTTACCTTTCGTGGAATTCAATTCAATTTTGTTTAGTACTTTTCACAACCAAGTTGTCACAAAGCAGCTTTACATAATACAGGTTTGAGCCCCTATTGAGAATGCCAAAGGCGATGTGTGGTCTTTTCCATGCATCAATTTGGCAAAATGCGGAATGAAATGGCTGGGCAGGCAAGGGAGGCCATCGGGTCCCAACCACTTGCCGTCGTGATACCGTAATCCAGCCTGATGCCAGGTGTGTTTATCCTTGTCAGAGGCAAACAATTGGATGTTATTCATGGTGCTAACTAAAGAAGGCTAGTAAATGGGCACAGTGTACGCGGCAGCTCGAGCCGCCTCTTCTACTCTGTAATTACCTTTGGAAATTTCATCATTACCCTTGGTGTGTGCCCGACATTTGCAAGCCGTGATGGAACATGGAAGAAGAATTGCGTCCAGCAATTTAGTACCCCTTTGCCAATTTGAGCTGTCCTCTTGTAAATCCTCTTCACTTCCAGCATTACTCTATCAGCACTACCAATTAGACCTGCCCGGTATACAGATAACCCTGTTGTCTTGAATTCTCTTAAGATATGGTCTCAGTTTAGACGTTGTTTCAAATTTTGCTCTGGTTCAGCTAGTACCCTGATCAAGAACAAACATCTCTTTCCTCCTTCACTTTTGGATTCAACATTTAGTTTATGGCATCATAAAGGTATTACATCTGTAAGAGATTTATTTGTAGATGGGGTGTTTGAGTCCTTTTCTAACCTGTCCGCTACCTACGATTTACCCACGACCCACACGTTCTGCCACTTTCAAATCCGTAATTTTGTCTACAAATCATTCAGGAGTTTTCATCTACTTGCTCCAAGGCAGGCCTGGGAAGACTTGCTCTTGACGAATCCTTATGCTAAAGGAGTGATTTCGAAAGTTTACAACTCTCTTTCATCCTTGAATACACATCCACTCACCAAAATAAAGTTAGCCTGGGAAAGTGAATTAGGTCTGAGTCTATCTGAAGATAGCTGGGAAGCTGCTGTTGATAACATAAGAACGTCTACTTCCTGAGCCTGACTCGGACTGATACAATTTAAAATTTTATATAGGGTCCACCTTTCCAACGCACGTCTTTCCACTATATATCCTGAGGTATCTGATGAGTGCGATAAATGCCATGGCTCTCCATGTCATTTGACTCATGTTTTTTCTGTGCCCAAAACTGAGTACTTTTTGGTCGTCTTTTTTTGAGATCATGTCTAAAGTATTTGGCTTGAATATAGACCCTTGCCCATTGATAGCAATTTTTGGGGTTACTGATGACTCAATTCCACTCACTTCCGTGCAGCATGATGTTATTGCCTTTGTATCCTTAATAGCTAGACGTACAATTTTATTTTTCTGGAAATCTACTAGGGCTCCTGTTATTTCACAGTGGCTTAGTTAAACCATGTCTCTTGAAATTAGAAAAGATCAAGTATACTCTGAGAGGCTCTACTCTGAGAGGCTCTACTGCTAGGTTCTATCATGGGTTGTAGGGAGGGATTTTTTTGTTCACATTATTAATTGAAAAAAAAAATGGAATGTGCTGTGGAATGTCATTTGGAATATTATTTTTTCCAATAATTTGGGTTTGGGTCCAATAATTTGGATTTGTTTTGCCATATGACAATGATTAACCAATTGCTGAACAGCCATTTTTTTATTGTAGGTCTAGTAGGATCATTTTTGCTAGTGGTAAGAAGATCTATCATGATATTCTTTTGGTGGTTTTCAAGCTAGTGCTACATATATCTAGCCCAAGTATACTTTAGTTTCTTTTCTTTACCAAGGTTTTTAGGATGCTCTTTTCTTCAGCCACGCCCCATATCTGTTCAGAGGCTCAGTAGTAACATTCTCACCTCAAGACACAAGCTCCCTGACCCACACACACTCACATACAAACACACATATCAGTCTTGATTTTCTTTAATTAACCCCTCCTCTATTCCCATACTACTTTGCACTTAGATCCTCACATGAATTTGTAATCATTATGCCAGTTCTTCCTGAAGTGACTGCTGTTAAAAAATGTTGAACATTCAAGTGGAGCAGGTTCATCCCTGAGCAGTATGCAAAGTTTAAGTAATTTTTGGAGCTGTTGCTCCTATGTATGTGTACAGTTCATTTGTGTGTCCAATAAACATGTGCTCTAGTCAAGAAGACTTTTTGTCAAAGGCAAGTCCATACCATGAGTCCTAGTCAAGACCGAATCCAAAGAGGTTTGAGTCCTAGTAAAGACTGGGCCCAATGAAGTTTTGATCCTAGTCAAGACCCAGTCCAAAAATGTTTGAGTTCTAGTCAAGATTGAGTCCAATGAGGTTCAAGTCCTAGTCAAGCTTGAGTCAATGAGGTTCGAGTCCTAGTCAAGACCGAGCCCAATGAGATTCGAGTCCTAGTCAAGACCAAATCCAATGAGGTTTGAGTCCTAGTCAAGACCAAGTCTACTGAGGTTCAAGTGCTAGTCAAGACCAAGTCCAATGAGGTTTGAGTCCTAGTCAAGACCAAGTCCAAATAAAAGATACAGAAATAAGACAGAGACAGAAAAAAAGACTTAATCATCTCATCATTCTTGGTGTTATACCATTCTTGGCATAGCATCAAGAATGGTGCTGATCATCTTCACTAAATTACAGCATTCTTTAACTGTATTCAAGATCATTAAAAACCCAGAACAGTGTAACCACACTTCAGGATCAAAATGTCATTGTGTATAGCTTTTTCACCTTAAAGTCACTTAAAAGCAACTTCACATTTTCTCTGAGTCAACATTATAGACTCAACATCAGTGTCACGGTCTGTGTGCTCAGGAAGTGAGGCGAGGCACAATGTTTTTATTACAAGGAACACAGACTCGACACATAACAAAACAAAAAAGACACAAGGGCCTAACAAAAGCACACTAAACAGAAGACACATGAGGAAGGGGTAGCGTGCAGGAATGTGTGAGGGATAACCAGCAACTGAATACACAACTCTTGGACCTTAAAAACTAAACCTACTCAGACATAAACTAATAATTAAACATAATCACTTACTGAAACACAGGACAGCTGACACAGTGACTAAGGACACAAACATACACCCATGTCAAAATAAGAGTCCCATAAAACTTAATACAATAGCGGCCTCTTCCGGCAGCTGGCCAAGACAGGCCAGTCAACTATAACATTCAATACAGATTCATGTTGTTTTTTACTATGGTGTAACAGTGACATTATCTTTGCAGGTGAATAACAACAAAAATAGCCAACCCATCTTAACATACACTGTATAATACTAGTCAAGTAAAATCCTCCAGTGGATTACTGTTTTAGTGCAGAAGTACATTGCAGAATTATGAACTGGCTGTGTATCCATGTACTATATAGGCTCCTCTGTGTCTTTCCCCATGTTACATAAGTCCACTGTGGCACTTGAGGAAATATGAAAGAGGAGAGAATCTATCCATCTCTCTCTTTGTCTCTCTCTCTCTCGCTCGCTCGCTCTGTAGTTTGGGTATTTCTCTCACTGCTTTTCACACACATAAATAAACAAAAGAAAAGAAAAATTCTACCACAGCAATTGATAAATCAGGGACACAGGTGCTCTTTAAAAGTTGACCATCACTGTAAATTGAAAGCAAGGGAGAAAAGGTGAGTTTTCAACCTGGATTTAAAAACATGCATGTTAGGAGCTTATTTAAAACATAATTTAATATATAGCTTCCTTGGCGGATTTGTTTCTCAGTGTCACTGAGGCCTACCACGAGGGTCTCTGTCTTTGGGTTGGAGCAAAGCCCACACCCCATCCGAGGTCAGACGTAAAAAAGAACTTCTTGTGTAAGGAATTATTTTAAAACTGTGTCTGAAGTTTGTCTAGCTAAGTCTGTTCCTCTAGTCCTCTAGTACTATACACTGTAAACTTCCCA
>JBBIGA010173454.1:2178-16281 GCA_037576975.1 Alestes dentex
TGTATCATACTGAAGTGATGCTGTGTGATGAGCTGGAGTGTGTGTGTATCATACTGAGGTGACGCTGTGTGATGAGCCGGAGTGTGTGTGTATCATACTGAAGTGATGCTGTGTGATGAGCTGGAGTGTGTGTATCATACTGAAGTGATGCTGTGTGATGAGCTGGAGTGTGTGTGTATCATACTGAAGTGATGCTGTGTGATGAGCTGGAGGGAGAGTGTGTGTGTGTGTATCATACTGAAGTGATGCTGTGTGAGGAGCTGGAGAGAGAGTGTGTGTGTGTCATACTGAAGTGATGCTGTGTGAGGAGCTGGAAAAAGAGTGTGTGTGTATCATACTGAAGTGATGCTGTGTGAGGAGCTGGAGAGAGAGAGTGTGTGTGTGTGTATCATACTGAAGTGATGCTGTGTGAGGAGCTGGAGTGTTTGCTGGCAGCCAGAGACGAGATTCCACTCATTGTGTCATTGCTGCGAGTGCTGGGGCTCATCATCTGTCGCCCTGGAAACGGACCTGAAAGACACACAAAGCCATTAAAACGTTAAGACATGTGAATACATAATTTAAACATTATTAAAACCTTAAATTAAACCATCTAAGTAGGCCAACACGATCAGTTTTTCATGTTTGCTATTACCATTTTTAACAGCCACTAACAGTGGATGCATATGGGGCATTGTGAGGTAAAACAGTCCCCAAAGAACATGATTTAGTTCAGATTCACTATTTTACCATCATAAACACCCATATTAACACTGGAGCTTCACTTGGTGTAATAGTGAATAAAACGGCTGTATTTGTGTCTCTACAATGAATCATTTCACTCCAAACCCACTCTGATCGACTGAAGTAAGCAGAACATTTGTAAAATTGGTGGAATTCTCCTTCAACAAATTAACATGATACTTTGCAAGATGCTTGGTCCGGTCCAAGCTTCTAACGGAATTAGGTCGTCAAGCTGTGGGGAGTGGCCCCTCTAGTGGCAGAAGAAGGAACTGCTTGGGAGGAGAAGTGAGATGATCTGTAAAAGTTTATTTTATGCCTTTAATACTGATCACATTTAGTGTCACCTGAGATCAGTTAATGAAAATCACTTATTTTGCATATTTGTTTGTTAGAGGAGGGGTCCCAGGTCACCTAAAACTGGGACAGTGAATGGGGGGTAAATGTGAATTAGCACTTAACTACATTAGCCACTTAGCTCCAGTGCAGGGGGCTATAGAATCAGCTGTAGGGGGGATCTGCGTCAGTGATGGAAGTGGAAGTGAGTGTGCTCACCCCTCTTAAGTGACACTGGTCTGCCGGAGCGGAGCAGCTGTTCGGGAATGCCCACTGGTTTCACGGCTGATTTCTCCCCCGCCTGCTTCCTCTTCCTGCCCCGGCGCTTCAGGTGGTGAGCCGTCAGCGCCAGAGCGACGCTGCCCAGAGCCGTCGCAAACAACACCTTCTTCAGGCTCGGAGTCAGGCGCAGCTGGGAGAAAATAGACTGAGAGAGACAGAACAGGAGAGGAGAGAAGATAAGGAGAGGAAGAGAGGAGAAGAAGAGAGCACAGAAGGAGAGGAAAGGAGGAGAGGAGGAGAGAAGAGAAAAAAATGGGAGGAAACGATACAGGAGGAGAAGAAGAGAGATGGAGAGAAAGAGGGAGAGAAAGAGAATTAGGAGAAGAAACTTATAGGAGAATAGGAGAAGTCAGTGCTGTGCATTTTATAAAGAACTTTAGTTCCTGTTACTGAATGTCATGATTCAGCCAACAGGCACATGGACAACATCAGAAATTGAATTCCTACATCGGATCATTCATCCTTAGATCTTCCGCAGGCCTGGAAAACTAGGGAATTATTTTAGAATTTAACTGAACCACACACAGACACACATTTATAAAAAACTTAATAATCAATAACTGGATTTTTTTTTATCTGTTTGCAGTAGGAGTTGCCCAGTGTTCCAGCATGTAGTGGCTAAAGCGGGTTAAGAGGTAAAGTCAGGTCGAGCGTCTGTGTGTGTGTGTGTGTGTGTGTGTGTGTGTGTGTTTAAGGTAAGATAAGACATTGTTATTAGAGGCAAAGGTACGATCAGCTATGAAGGTGTGTGCGCACATTACACTCTGACAAACTCACTCAATAACACCCTTAAAATTATTAGTATTGTATACTGAATCATTTTAATTGTTTTATTATTGCAATTCCACATATATTCAGTCGGGTCAACAATGCATTACAGTCTCTGCCCCGCGCCTTGTGTCGCAGTAGAAGCTGCAGTTGTTGCCCCCCTTTTTTTTTTTAAATCTAGTATTTATAGGTCATTTAGCAGAAAGCCAAGTGATGATTCAATTAAATGAAAATGCCGTGGTCAACACATATACAAGTATACATCAACAAAACACAGTGGTCAAAAAATATATAGTTCGTCTATATTTAAAAAAAAAACAAACTATGCTTGTTACTATATGACTTTTCAAATAAAAATTATCAAATAAATTAGTATATATCTGGATTAAAATATTAATAGTTATTGCAAAAACTTGATATTTTCAGTATTTTAAACCACAGGTATTTCACAGTGACCTGGGGGGGGTCACTGCGGTTCTACCATGCGGGGGTGTCCATACCTGGCCGAAGGTGGAGTAGAGGAACACCGGTATCTCCGCCACGGTCATGGCTAAGGCCTGCATGATGGACATGCTCTCTGCCCTTCTGACAGACATCTCAGCTCCGGCTCCCCACGAGTCCACACACAGGCTTCACATCCACTGTCCTGCCCTCTGATCCCCTCGAGCCCCGTCCTACGAGCGCCGGATGCGAGGTCTCCTCACGGTTCCATGGCTGATCATGGCTGTTGCTTGGGAAACAAGAGCATGGTGCTTATCAGGCCAATTTTTGCTTAAACAAACAGTCTAAACAGGCTCCCGTTTCAACACAGAGCTGCTGAGCGAGGGTGGAATCCAATGCGAGCTTGCTGTAGTTTCTCTGATATTTCTCAACACGGCCTGACATCAACAACCACAAGGGCAAAGAAGCCCGGCCTGCGACGGGAACGGCTAAGACCTTTCCTGTTTGCACATATGAAGGCCCTCTCCGCAGCATGTGTGCAAAAACAGCATAAATCCAACTTTTTGTGATGTCACGGGGGCAAACTCGTTTACACATACTGGTCCTGTTTGGCGCCGTTCACTGACAGTGAAGCTATAAGGAGTGTTTCACTGCTGCTGGGAATGAGGCCCAATCAGAGCAGAGCTCAGTATCAAAAGCGGGCTATTTTATTCCAGAGGTCAAGAAAGGTTAGTTACAGTGGCTTTTTCAAAGCGGTGGTTTAACTGCTTATAGCAGAAAAGTAAACGGCCCCTTTCAATGCAGTTCCGACGTATCCACGTCTGTCATCTCCACGGACACGCTGAAACAAACACGCAGGTCATCAGACTGGTTGGCGTGGAGCAGGCGAAGGTGGCAGAGGGAAGTGGTGCAGGAATGCAGGCAGACAGGCCTTCTGCGAGGAGCCAGGTGTGACCAGGAGAGCTTAGAGCCTTGTGGGGCCTTGAAAAAAAGGCATTGTCTACTGGCCTTACACAAGGTCAGCTACTCTTCTACACTCAATCAGGCAGAAAGCCTGACACTTTCCTCTGCACCTGGTCCTGCTGCCAGTGGCAGAGTCTCAGAACCCAGTGGTACCCAGTGTCAGTACCCAGCGGTCTCAGTACAAGACCTGAAGACCTTTACAGTGGCTTTCCATTAGTGTGGGGTCCAGTAATAACAGAGCTCAACACCTGAAACAGGAAATGGGCGAGTGCAGTAAAGGAGGCCTCCTGAGTGGTCATGAGTCCTCAGTTAGCTATAGTGTTTATACATGTACATCACACACAGCAGCCTGAGGTCACCAGTCTGTCCACTGTGTTTGGGACAGAACCAGTACATCCTTAGGTCACCAGTGTGCCCAGAGTGTGTTTGGGACAGAGACCAGTACAGCCTGAGGTCACCGGCCTGTCCAGAGTGTGTTTGGGGCAGAACCAGACCAGTATAGCCTGAGGTCACCGGTCTGTCCAGAGTGTATTTGGGACAGAACCAGTACATCCTTAGGTCACCAGTGTGCCCAGAGTGTGTTCGGGGCAGAACCAGTATAGCCTGAGGTCACCGGTCTGTCCAGAGTGTGTTTGGGACAGAACCAGTACATCCTTAGGTCACCAGTGTGCCCAGAGTGTGTTTGGGACAGAACCAGTACAGCCTGAGGTCACCGGTCTGTCCAGAGTGTGTTTGGGACAGAACCAGTACATCCTTAGGTCACCAGTGTGCACAGAGTGTGTTCGCAACAGAACCAGTACAGCCTGAGGTCACCGGTCTGTCCAGAGTGTGTTTGGGACAGAACCAGCACAGTTAGCCAGCTAGCAAACTCACCCAGCAGCATCTAAACCGGCCCACGGCGGGGGAGGGGTGGGGCGCTCAGCTATATAAACGACTGTCTTCCAGAAACGATAAGACTACAGATGAGCTTGGAGAGCTGCAAGAGGAGGAATACTAACGCTAAACCAGGAGGGAGACAGGGAGGAGAGACAGACTCACCCGGCCGCGCCGCTGCAGAAGGACGCTCCGTCAGCCACCGCGCTGCACATCCTAACATCACGCTCTCAGGGGCGGGACCGAGCCTGACCGACACCCGCGCCGACAAATAGTGGCGCTCGCTTGGAAACAACGGACCAATAGCACAACCGGGTGGGTCGGATCGACCGTCCAATGGCATCACAGAAAACGGGAGCCTTATAAAGTTCGATTCAGTTTTCGGGGTCGATATTTTTTGGACCTTCTGTTTCAACGAATAGAAAGATCCATTCGAACATTTTAAAAATGACTGTTAGTATTATTATTGTTGTTGATGTTATGATGATGATGATGATGAAGATGATGACGGGTTTTGGTTATTGTTATTGTCTTTATTGCAAATTTCCAACTTGTGCGAAGACTAAGGGTTATGTCATCTCTTATCTTGTTGTTATGTGGCATTTACACTGATTATTCAAACAAAAATCCCTCATCTTGTTTGGGGCATAATGGCAGAGCGTGTGCTATTAATTGAAAATAATCCTGATGCTTTATGTGGTTAAGCTGTGAATATGTGTGTGTGTTAATAAAAACTTAATGAAGGTCTGTGGGTCTGAATGAATCTGTGAATCGGTTAATGTGAATAAAGAGCCGATTCGAACATGGAGACGTTTGCAATCGTCTTCTGTGTTCAAATGAGCAACTTTCTTGCTGTTATAACTCGGTCTTTTTTTGTGCACAAATCTAAGGGTGCATTCTTTAATGTAAGCTGAACGGAAATTACGGACATGTTTATTTCGCTCCGTTTTTTATGTTGATGCCGGAACTGAACGTTTCGACCGCATTTTAACACGGAACATAAACAGCGGCGTGCCAAGGCTATGTAAGGGTGCTAATTTCCTTCGCTAATTATGTGTATTTTAAAAGTATTAATGGCTATGGCTAGTTTTTGACCAAAATGGGATTATGGCGTATCGCAGTCTTATCTTCAGGTGCTGGCACAGTGATAGTCGGGTTGTGTTGCTTTTTGTATTAGCATTAGCATTAGCAACACAGTCCCCTTACTCACACTGTCACTGTTTACCTCTGCCAGAGAGGGGTGTCACCTAAAAACATTAAAAAATATTTTAGGGGGTTACAGGGACATAAAGGGCATTTTAACGAAAAAAAAACATTATTTAAAGAAAACATGAGTGTTGTTGTATTTACCGTAAAGTCTTTTTTTCCTACCAATTTCGTGAAGTTTTCTAAAACGGAGCCGAATTACATGGTTATGTGTAATCTTATTATGTAAAATATCAATACTTCTGTCAATATTACTGATCTACTACAGATCGCTAGTACAGACTCCTAAAGACCATTTGTGTTCCTAGTAAATCACTTAACCGTAAGTTATTTATATATAGTATTTATACCCAGTAATAGTGTAAACATCATAGTGTATTTCATATAGGTTTTTTTCTACATATATTTTATTTTATTTGACTTATTTAGACATAAATTGTATATTGTTCTTGTCTCTGTGAGTCTTTGCAGTCATAAGTAGTTTCCTCTGGGATCAATAAAGTTTTATGATTCTGATGTGTTGCAAATGCAGCAATAGGCTCCTATTAAGGCAGCAATAGGTCTCTGTTATTACTGAGTGTGAAGAGACAGTTCTGTACAGGATTCTTGCTCTGTCTTACTTTTTATCTTTTTTTCTTTATTTATTTTTCCACTCTGTAGTGGGGAACCATGATCGTGCTGCAGGTTTCAGCAGGACATGAAATCTCTGGTAGGATAATCTCACTGCTCCTAAATGCCTCTGCTCTGGTTAAAGAGGGCTTCAACCATTTTATCAGTTTCTGCGTAATTCAGTGATGGAAATACAAAAAACCCCCCAAACAAACAAAAGCGAATGGCTGATTAGTGAATGGAACCTGGGGTTTCTAAGTCTACAGTACAAATAAATAGTAATTTGATTTACTATCCAGTAAACCTACACGTTTGTTATAGGTTATGATGAGAAAAATAAATTTGCTTTGGGCATTATTTTGGTTAAGGAAATCCTACTTGTGCCCTTTTAATAACTTAAAAATGTTTTAATCTTAATGCATTTTAAGTGAGGATGTTCTCAGAGCCATTGAACACTTCAGACAGCTGGTTCCATTCACAACCACTGTGAACAGTAAGTGTCAGTCGAATGAACCACTCTGAATGACTTTTTACATCTTAACCACTTATTTAAGCAGAAATGTTGACAAATCTATGTAAGGTATTAGGATAGAAAACCCAGATGGTGCACAGTGTTGACCTTAGTGGCCCTGGAGGGCCGGTTTCCAGCACAGTTTATCGATCTCCCTGCTAAATGAACTGATCTGCTTTTGGCTAAGCCCTCCTATTTAGCAGTCTGACACAGAATAATGTGAAGTGTGTGTGCTCTTAGTAAGCTGCTGGACTGTGGAAAGTGTTGACATCTAGCTGAAATATCTCCTCTGCCTGCATGCAGAAGTTCTGTTGGCTCTGTGTTCTGGTCATCACTCTCTCTCTGGTGCTGTGGTACAGTCATGTAACCAGAACAGGAGACACTGGGCTTGCCAACCTTGGCCTCAGAGGATATGAGAGGATTCTGCCTCCTACTACATTGGGTTTGCACGTAAGTTATATTTTTATTGTTATTAGTTACTGTTATTGGAGCTTACAGCTATTGTTTTCAACAGGCTACGGCCCCACTGGCACACCATCACCGTGATGGAAATTGGAGCAAATAACATCAAATAATAGGAAAAATTATATCAAAACATATGTTGTGTCAAACTGATGAAGCTGAGGGATAAAGTAGTCCACAGAAAAATGAATGTAATAAAACCCTAGATTTACCTTTTACATATATTTCAGTCATAAGCCTCTGGATAAAAAATGTTTTCACTATTATAAAAAAAGAGTGTCCAATCTTTTGGCATGTACACAATTCTAATGGTGGCACAGTTACAAAGTTACTCCAAATTAACTAAATTAAATTACCAACAAACTAAAATTGACAAATGTATTTTTAGGTCCCAGGAATTATGTTTTCTCTGAGGGCTCTCTGGTGCTCCAAGGCTAACATAGCTACTAAATAATGGGAGCTTAGGTCCACAAACTGCACATAGTACGTGCAAACTGTGTATGTGACAAATAAACATCTTGGATGTAGAATACAGTATCTGTCATCATAGTGTATTCATTCAAACTTGTGCTGTAGCTGCTTTTGTCGACTGGACTAAATGTCTTGTTCTGTTTGTTCTCTCTCTCTCCCTCCTGCTCACTTTTCACTTGTTCATTTTGTCCTGTTTGCACTTGCAGTCTTCTGGTGTTTCCGTTTTTATTCTTGTTTTGTTCCATGTTCCTGGAAGAGCACTGTTTTTTTTTCTATGTACTGCGTCTATGGCTGAATCATACTTGATTTGACCAGTTAGCATCACTGAAGTGTTTTTGACCTTGCAACTATTTTTAATGTCGTCCTGTTTGTGTTGTGTGCTCAGCACCTGGCGCTCCACTGTGGCCACTGTGCTGTGGTGTCCAGCTCAGGCCACATGCGCAGCAGTAAACGCGGCACTGAGATTGATGGACATGAGTGCGTGATCCGCATGAACGCGGCACCCACGTGGGGCTTTGAGGCCGATGTGGGGAACCGGACGAGCATCCGCGTCGTCTCGCACACCAGCGTTCCCCACCTGCTGCGCCGCGAGGACGCTTTCTTCAGGCACGAGGCGGACACCCTGTATGTGGTGTGGGGCCCCGAGAGAAACATGAGGCAGGACGGAAAGGGCAAAGTGTTCAATGCTCTGGTCAAACTGGCCAGGAAATACCCACACGCACACATCTACATGGTCAGCCGGGAGAAGGTGCTGTACTGTGACCGCGTGTTTCAGGACGAGACGGGCAAGAACAGGTAAAGTCCCACACCTCCACTCCAGAGCTAGGAGCCTAACGAACACTATAAATCAATAGTTACCCAAATCCTTTCTGCAAATCAATCCTCAAAACCTCTCCACAGCTCACAGTAAGTTTTACCGTGTCCTAAACCACGTCCACAAATCCTCTCCACCTTACTGAAGACCTAGGTTAGGGTTAGGCTCTGAGCTGGTTGAGAGAAGCTTTGCGGATGCGTTTCAGGAAACAGTTTGGGTGACTGTTGACTTGACTGTTAGCAGTGATCTCTCAGTGTCTCTTTCTCTCGCCCTCAGAATGAAGTCAGGCGCGTTTCTCAGCACTGGGTTTTTCACTATGATTCTGGCAATGGAGGTGTGTGACAGCATTGACGTGTATGGCATGATAGATGGGTCCTATTGCAGGTGAGTGAGATGAAGAGCAATCAAGGGTTTTTGTAAAGCCAGGGCCACCTACCTTTTACCACTAAGGTCAAGAGTTCAGAACTGGGCTAAGCTGAGCTCACATTTCCATAGGATGTCACTTGGCTGCCTAAAGGGGTCACATGAGGTCACACTGGGCTGCCTAAAGGGGTCACATGAGGTCAGAAGTCATACGCGGCAACACTTGAACGTATAAAGTTAAGGGCTGTAAAGGCAAGGGATGTTTGGTGTCTGAGGTTTGGTGCTGCGATTGATGTAGCGGAAGCTTATAGCTACCAGTAAGCATTGTTCTATCTTCATGCCTACATCATCACATATTTCCATCTAGTCAAGTCAAGGCAAGTAGGTTTTTATTGTCATTTCTACCATATATACACAGTACATATGTTCCTCCAGGACCATGGTGCAGCACAGAACAGAACACAACACAAGACCACAAGTGCAAACAGGACAAAGAGATAGAAAAAGAACGCAAGATCAACAATAACAACTGTGATAACCAGCATAAGGCCTTGTTTGGGCTTGTGACCAAACATATTTCTGTATGTGTGTGCAGTGCTGCCAACCACTCCTCTGTGCCCTACCACTACTACGAGTCGTACCGCCTGGACGAGTGCGGGATGTACAGAGTGCATGAGCAAGCCCGGAGAGGTGGCCACCGCTTTGTCACGGAGAAGAACATCTACAAACGCTGGGCCTCGGAGGGAAAACTGAGCTTTCCGTACCCAACCTGGTCGCCTCAGCTACAAGCCTGACGTATCACATCTGACCACGCCACTGCTCGGCACATCGGTGCCCCGGACCATCTGAGGCTGTTGGGTTGTGCCACACTCAGAAAGCCATTATCTCCTTTTTCTGTGTTTGAGCAAACTGGTACAGCACATCATGTCTGAGTTTATTTGGAGATTAATTTTTTATGCACTGCGGATTAATGCGGAAATCTTTCACAGCACTTCTTCAAGCCGAAGACCAGAAACAGTCCTGGTACTCGGCAGCAATGATGCCTTTTTTCCTTTGTGTTTTCGGCACATATTTTACAGATTATATTTCGCACTTTTTTTTTTTAAATAAGCGCCTTGCATAGTTCAGTACTGTTCAGTGTTAAATGCATTCTATCGTCTGCCATAATGTTATTCTTTTGTATTTTTCTTATTTTATTGACTATATCAGGGACGTGCCAAGGCCATCTGCCTTTTTTTTTTTTTTTTTTTTTTTTTACAAGCTTAACCTATTACTACTACGGTCAAAAGGTCAAAATGCAGCTTAGGTGCCACAGGACCTCACTTGGCTGCCAAAAGGGGTCATGGGAGGTCACGTGAGGCTTCTTAATATAAGGTGATATTTCTGAGTATAAATTTAATTGAGGTTATTTGAGGCTAGGTTATATGATGCATATGTTTGATGTTACATGAGCCCTTGTGAGATTATATTAAGATACAAGGTTACAGGATTATGAGAGGCCTCAGGACAGTGTGTGAAGCAGCGTGTGTATATGTGATGGTTACATGAGAAGATGAGGATGTGAGGGGATGGTGTGAGACCACATGAGATTTCATGCTATGAGAGGCAACAGGAGGCTATGTGAGCTCAAAAAGCACGGAGGCTATGGAGTTTCATGAAGCGTTGTGAGGTCATGTCAGGTTTGATCCCGCATAAGGCTGTGAGAAGCATCCTAATGACGTTAGCTGATGTCTCATTTTTTATCACTGTCATTGAAAATATTGCAGGATTTGGCGAGTAGGTGCACATGTTGGCCTGGTGAAGTCAGAAAGAAATCTTTGACAGTTAGATCACTGATGAATCCTCATTTCTAACTGCATCCCAGTAATATAGATGGTGTAAAAATAACATGTAAGAACACAAAAATAACTTTTATTATGCGGGGAACCAAAGAAAAAAATTAAACACCACCCCTAGTGATACAATCGGTATATTATTTAAAGGTATGCAATATAGATATAATTATAAATATTTTTATTGACCATTAAAATTGTCATATCGGTCAGGCCCTAGAGGCTATGTGAGGTCAAATGGGGCTTCATCAGATTAGCTCAGAGTCTATGTGAGGCTTCATGAGGTTGTTGAACCTGGTGAAGTCTGACTCCTCTCTTGTTGCCTCTCTTGTATTTTTAGCAGAACCAAAGGAATCCAACCAGATGAGCACTTTCTTACTTTGCCAAGTTGCATTTATGATCTGTTTTTGTCTACTGGAGATACGAAGCCACCAGCGTCACCAGACTGACTGGTCACGGCTCACTATTTCAGGACGAAAATTATTATTATTATTATTATTATTGTTACTGTGCTTATTGTTGTTGGTATTGCACATAAAGGGTACATATATCAAACAGGTATGAAAATATCTACAAACATCAAATTATCCCACCAAAAATCGAACAGAACTAGTCATTTTAAAAGGAATGTGTGTGTGTGTGTGTGTGTGTGTGTGTGTGTGTGTGCGTGTGTGCGCGTGCGTGTGTGTGCATGTGTGACCTGCTGTACAAATGCCATCATGTCGTCAGAGAAGTTTCTCTGCCAAAGTACTCGAACTGTGAACAGAAGACTGGAAAACTGGATTGGTCATCAGTCCAGTACTGAAAGTAGCAGTTTTTGGTATCTGCTTGGGCGGCCGTGCAGATTCCTTTGCAGGGGACAAGGGAGGGCAGTCGATTAAAACAATTAAAACAAGGAAAGACATTGTACATTTGGGGGAGGGGGCACGAATGGGGAACGCTGCTTGAGTCCTTCCACGTGTTCCTGCCTCCTCCAGACTGGTACCATCAAGACCTCGTGGGTCTTCAAGGGTTCACTGTTATTTTTTGGTCATTCTTACCACCAAAGCTATTGACAGTTTCAAACACACAGACACACACACACACACCTACAGTCATACACACATGTACAGTCACACACGATCATGTGTAGAAGGCAACAAAGCAGGTCTTTTTATTTCGAGTGTGGAAATATGAGCAAAAACACTTGACCTGTGGAGGCTAGAAGATCACACTTCTAGAAACAGTGACTGACATGCTGGCGTCCCATCCTAGTTAACATCTGGGTGCACTGATGATGGTCGTGTAACACTGTGACCTTGTACAGCTATGCTATACTTACTTTGTGCTCACATAGAAATAGAAGCTATATTTGATTGTACACATGACTGTGTGTGGTTATCTGAGGGGAAATCCATTGAGGCCTTGGTGGACTCTACACTGGACATTTTTGAGGGTGTGTGTGAAGTATTTCTTTCCATATCAGCTTATAACTTAAGCCCAAGATGGTTAATTAGTACATCCCTTAAAGTGAACTGGGGCTATGGCTCACTTCTTACATGTAGGAATTGGCACCCAGATTGTGAACAATCTTTCGTCTGATTCGGCCACACACAGTTTAATGCTGGGTAACTGTGGTCATGTGGTTTCGTTGGTCATGTGGTTGAAAACCCCCCTTAAATCTGGGAAAATCGGCTTTGACTTATAGACACATAAAATATGATTGTTTAAAGCACTGATTTTCATATTTTGGTGGATTTTCATGATACTTATACATGTCCAAGGGACATTTTCTGTGCAGCTATCTTTTCATATGCTTAAAGGAATCCTCTGCTGGTCTTTAGCCTACTTTCATACTTGGAAAAGCACTGGTCAACTCAAAACATACTTAGAATCGAAGCGAATGGACGTCACCTCACATTGTGAGAACGTTCCAGGACAACAGTTTCAGCATTTCAGCATTTCAGCATTTCAAGACATTGCTAAAGACTGTTAAACTGCTGTGGTGCCTCAAGTGATGTGCTTTAGTGCATTATCAGTGACTGTTTTATCTGTTGATGGCATGCATGTCTCATTTCTGTCTTCGATGTTTCGTCTGGTGTAGTTTTGATCATGTATGTGATGGTAAGATCATGCCTGTGATCGTACCCTCTGTATTGTGTTAAGCAGTAATCTGAGAAAAACAAGTCTGCATGATGTTCATTCTTCACTCCAGTAAAGACACAGTTTAGACGGTTATTTCTCCAAAAACAGTCACAATAAAGTAAGGGATGAACTTTCTCACATCATGTGATGTCTTTATTTTCTGCACCAAATTGTGGAGAGTGGGTTCATGAAATAAGATTGTTTAAAGCACTTTTCATGTTTTAGTGGTTTTTCATGACACTTATACATGTCCAAGGGACAGAGTATTTATAAGTATCAACACTGGTATCGGTAAAAAACTACTCAACCAGCCATAAGATTATTGCTCCTTATTACATTATTATTACATTAGTATTTCCTTTCTTCTGGCCAGCCTTAAAATAGATATGCCTCGATAGATTAACATGTAGCATCTCTCTTTAATCTTATTTCCAGCTGAGCATTTAAGTGCCTGAGCTGCAAGGCTGTTATTGCTCAAGAGAACTACCACCTACTCCTCTAATGAAGAGTTTATATTTACTATGCCCGAACACACCCGTGAAGCTTCGCGTGTCTCTGGTTGACTATATGGAATGTTGATGATGGTATAATAGTGGCAAATATGAACAAAAATGCTTTTCTGGATCAAAAACTATTTAAAAAAAAACATCTTACATCACCATTGGACAACCTGCTTGTTGATCATAAATGGACATTACTTTGGTAATACTGTTCTGTGAAGAACCTTTTGGAGGCAGATGCCTGGTCCCATTCACCACCACTGTGAACAATTCTGACAATGTTCATCTTCAACAGGCGTTTTCACACCAAAACCACTCTGAATGACTTTGTTGCTGGGTTTACATCTCAATGAGTGAATCATGCAAAATATTATTAAAATATGGTGCCTCTCCAAATGCCATTAAGACCCTGCAAGCAAGGATCTAAACGACTTTGACTGGGACCAAACTGTGATGAGATGCGCGTGGGAAGTGAAGGCTGAGCCCGTCTGGTCTGATCCCAGTGAAGAACTGCTGAAAAAGCCAATGCTGGTTCTGATAGAAAGGGGTCAGAACTCAGAGCTCCTTACAGCTTGCTGAATTTGGGACAGCAGACCAGTCAGAGAACCTAGACTGACCCCTGTCCACCGCTGAAAGAACCTACAGTGAACATCAGAACTGGGCCATGGAGCAGTGGAGGAAGGTGGTCTGGTCTGATGGAACATGTTTTATTTTTCTACAACATGTGGACGGCCAGATGTGTCTCTCACCTGAAGAGATGATCCAGGATGCACTATGTGAAGAAGGTGAGGTGGTGGAGGCAGTGTGTGTGTGTGTGTGTGTGTGTGT
>JBBIGA010173462.1:0-16280 GCA_037576975.1 Alestes dentex
CACAATCTCGACGGCCTGCTGAGTGATGGCGTCCCAGACACGTGCGAGATCCGCTGGGCTCACTTCAGACCCAGACAGTCTGTCACACAGGCGTTCGGAATGAAAGAGAGAGAAGTGATGCCCACGTGTTGCGTAGTGGATACACATGAAAGATTCCCACCAAGGAACCTGCGTTCTCACACACACACAGGGAAGGGTAGACAAAGGGGTTAGAATGGCTTGGAAAGTACTCACGGTACCGTGTGATAGCTAGACAAGTTGGCCTAGAGATGAACCCTAATGTCTGGGTATCGGATGTCACCTGATTTCCTGTTTAAATACCCTGCGCATACGTTACCTCCGATGACCTGTGACGTCACGCGCCCTGGTGCGTGTGACAGTTTCAACCTTGCGCTGTTTTTTGAATGAGCAGCAAAATCCATATCTTTAATGGTTAAAGACTGACCTAAATAATTTGACTTTACATGAAAACCTCAGCTCAACAGAACACCCACTAACACTCCGAGAGCTGTGATTAGCCAGTGGTCAAAAACATTGCTGGCCTAGTGGTTAGGGAGTTGCCCTGTGATCAGGAGGCCGGGGGTTTGAATCCTAGAACTGCCAGTGGCACCACTGAGGTACCCTTGAGCAGGCTACTGTCCCCACACACTGCTCCCGGGAGCTGCGTCACTGGTTGCCTGCTGCTTCACTTGGTGAATGGGCTAAATGCAGAGAATGAATTTCACGTTGTTCACACTGTGTGCTGTCATCTGGTGTGTTCACGCGTGACTATAAGGGGCCACTTTACTTTATTCATTGATACTAATACCACGATAGGGATGAACAGATGATATATTGTACAGTTCTGGTGGCAATTTTTCCAACCGGGAATCAAGTCCAACCTGTGTACTGAAACAGGTTCTTATCTAAAAGCTGAAAGGTCCCTTTATGTTATTAAACATGATGATGGTGATCAGCCATCTTGAAGGTCGAAGTCTAGGTCTGTTTTCTACAGTGAGGACCTGTCTGGTTGTGACACAGCCATACACACTCCTGCTCTAATGCAAATATTTCTATAGTTAAATGGGGAAGCAAAGAGAAAATACAACAATCATGCCCTTTATCTGCTTCTACATTTACTACAGCAGCTAGCAGACTGGTTCACACCCTTTCCAGTGAAAATTCATTTGTTTAATATCCTCCGCCCCACTCTCGAGTTGGTGGGATTAAAGGTCTGTCACAGACACTCAGGCATCTTCCCTCAACGTTTCTCATCCAGCCTGTTTGACAACGCTGCAGGGTGTGAAGCCTCCATCCCATTGGTCAGTATGCCTGTCCGTCACCCGCAAGCTCGCGCGGGATTGGCTGATACGATCAGACTGGTGACCCTCATAGTCGTACCTGTCCCGTTGTGACAGGCTGAGGCTTCTTCCCTATGCACTCGGTCGTCCCGCCCCTTTTACTGGAGGAACTGGTGATGAGAAGAGAGATTCGATTCAATGAACCGACTCTCTAGAAGTGCCAGTTTCAATGAGTCAAACTGATCCTTGCCATGCGGGCCGCAGTGATTAGTCGACTTCACTTTATTTTTTAATCTTCCTCATAAACAGTGGTTTGTATAGTCAGCTTATCTACGCTAGAGCTTTTAAGCTACGACCACCACCGAGAGACAACCTCCTAATTATTTTAGGGTCAACCGTTACCAGGTGAATGAAGCACGTCTTCACATTTGTTGAATCAGAGAGCATGGAGTTGCTATAAAATATCAACTTGTGGAGTCTTTTGTATGGTCTGTTTTCATTATGAATAATCATGTGGTACAGGACTACACACACCAGAGACTTTAAAGAAGTGATGCAGCACTGTGTGTTGTAATTTTATGTTATTTAAAAGTGTCTTTCAATTTTATAACCTCACCAGAGCAGACGTGAACAGGAAAATGATAGATTCAGTCTGAATTCAGCGAATGGAGACTTTAAAGAAGTGATGCAGCACAATGTATCACAATTTTGTTATATTATTTAAAACGTGGTTGTATAATAATAATGCAATTTTAAAATAAATCACCATATCAGACACAAACAGTAAAACGACAGATTCGGTGAATCAAGAGTTTAAAGAGGTGGTGCAGCACTACGTGTTGCTATATTATGCTATATTATTATTTTTTTATGTCATAGCATTTATAATAGATCAGCAGAGCAGACGGAAACAGAAAATGATAGGTTCGATCCGAATTCAGTGAACCGATTGAACAGACTTGATTGAAAAGAGTCGGTTCGGGGGGGCGATCCGTTCAGGACTCTCCGGGCTCGAGCAGGAACTGCTGCTCTCGTGCGTGCTGAAGAGCTACAAGCCGGCTAGCATGCCGCTCCGAGCCGGAGCCGCCTGTAAATAATCCACCGGAGAAACACACTGTGTCCGGGCACGGGCAGGGACCAGCCGCGAAGAGGAAAACGCCGAGGCAAGCAGAGGGAGTGTGAGAGCCGGAGCTGAGAGCCCGCCTGACCAAGCGAGTCCAGAACATGGCGGAGCAGCACGCCGCCTCCGACTGCAAGCACAAAGCGAGCCCGGGCGCGGGGGGCTCCGTCTCGGGCAACGGCCGACCCAACACCGCGGCTGGCTGCAGCGGCGGGGGCGGAGGAGGCCTGTCCGGAGGACTGACGCAGCCGGCTGGCTGGCAGTCCCTCCTGTCCTTCACCATCCTGTTCTTGGCCTGGCTGGCAGGTTTCAGTTCCAGGCTCTTCGCCGTGATCCGCTTCGAGAGCATCATCCACGAGTTCGACCCCTGGTGAGTAAAAACCCAGAGGTTAGCTGCAGCCAACACGGCTAATGACACGGCAGAAGGGTTAGAGCTACATTAAACTGGAAGGAGACATAGTTAAACTGGGATGAGACTTGGTTAAACTGGGAATCATGGTTGCAAAACTGAAGGCTCTGCAGGCTGGCTAACAGCATAGCACAGCATTTCACACTCTGAAATAGAACAGGACTGTCTTCTTCTTTCACCGGGAAGAGGACTCAGACAGTGTTGGGAGCCACTCTCAAAAAATCAATCATTTATCAATTCTAAAATGTATGGAGATTACTACCAGAGACCAACATTATTTACAGATTATCATTATTTCATTTCCTGTAGTTATAATTGGCCCACCCCTCCCTAAGTATTTCCTCTAATGCATTCAAATTAATCACTCTTTTGTCTATTTGTGTTTTTTTTTTTCCTAAAAATGTTTAATGTACTTTAATGTTTAATGTAATGTACACTTTTGGGGTGGGGTGCAGGGCTATTATTTCTGTTTAAAGTGTGATCATGTACTTATAAACCTGTGGTTAGCAGAGTGTGTTAGTTCTAGAGCAGTACGTTGCTTGTTGGGTGTAGTAGATTCTCTCTGGAGCTGCAGCAATACTCTCGATCTTTAGTTCTTCATGTTTTATATTGTTGTCAGGATGAGTTGTAAAGACCTGAAGCCAGTAGCTTTCTCATCTTTCCCCTCACCAAATGAAGAATGGCTTTTGTTTCATACCCACACCCGGAAATGATTGAGTAGACTTGCTCAGTCTAGTATGAATGAAATGAGACTGAATGAAAGACCTCAACCGCGGTGCCTTTGCTCTGCTTTCCGTTGACTAAAGTGAGCTTGAAAATGCACATTTCATATTCCAGCAGCTTTCTTCTGGTTCATATTCTTATTGCTGTCTACCTCTTTCCTGCATTTTAGCACATGTAACTCTCTTCTGCATTTTCACGCACACAACTCTCTGCTGCTGGAATAGGTATCTGTTACAATACTATATTCATCCAGACTGTAACTATTGTAGACTGCACTAAATGTTGTCTTGTATGGTTGTTTAGTTGCTCTTGTTTTTTATTTTATTTTGGACTCTCTTTTGTCCTGTCTGCACTTGTCTTCTTGTGGTGTTTTCTCTTTCTGTTCTTGTGTTGCACCATGGTCCTGGAGGCACACTGTTCCGTTTCACTGTGTACTGTGTGTATTTGGTTGGGATGACAATAAAATCTACTTGACTTGTTCTTTTCAAGCCCAGCTTGTGATGGACCACCTTAAGTAGGGGTAGATGTAATCTGTTCAGCTGGATCTGCACCACTGGATCACCACCACTTTAGCTGATTTCAGCAAAAGCTCTGCACTTTAATACAATTTCATTTTCTTCCAAAGGAATGGCACTTTGTGGCACTTTATGCCTCTCAGAGGAGTTTGTGATTCACACCTTGTCTGTTGGCTTGATTCCTGTTTGTTGGGTTTTTCACTGCGGTGGGACAGAGGTGTGTTCAGTAGTATGTGCCCTGTTATGAGAGACACATTTCTTAGTCCTTAAAAATGTACACAAATCAGTTCATGCCCTTTATCAGTTTTTGGTTACAAATGCAGGACAAGGACTGCTCTGTTGATGCTGGTGATGGGTGATGTTTGCCCGAGGAAAGCACAGATGTAAGCATAAGAGATGACACATCTGCCGGTACATGGATCCAAGAAATGATAGAGGCCTTACTCTAACCTAGTCGTTTTGGGGAATGAAAGGATAAATATTATTCTCAGGATGTCTGTGTCTTGACAGGCCACATGCTTCTTTGGCCACTGTTGCTGTCTGTTCACAGTGGGCCACCAGCCATGCCCATCTTGACGCCCACGTGCAAAGCGTGTCACCCTGCGTGTCACTCGGCGTGCATTACATTTACTGGGCGATGCAGCGCTGTTGTCACATATGGCAGAGTGTGTTGCCACTTTGCAAGTTTGTGCTAACCTGCAGAGAAGTGTCTTAATACAATAATTAACTTAATACGAGACTGAATATAGTTATTCAAAGCAGCCTGGACAGTGTAATCGTTCATTTGTTCAAAGTTTGATTAAATTGATGTGCCATGTAGGGTATTAAATAAAGCAAAGATTTTTCAGTTTAGCTGGAGCTCAGAAAGGAAGGTATTTGCTTTCTTATCCTGTTTAACAGTCATGTATTTAGGTGTAGGTTGTTCAGCTTAGAAAATGAAATTGTGGAACTAATCGGTAGTGTCTTAGCCCAATTTCTGTGTGAAGATACACAAATGGTTTTATCTGATTACTTTTTCTCATGGTTAGGAGTGCCTGAGCTGTTTCAGCAGAAAGGTCGTGCACTTTAGATCTGCAGTAGTATGCAGACTCTCTGCTGAAAATGTCCCTCTCTAGGACAAAAACAGATTCTGCATGGGACACCTCTGTTGACTCATGAAGAAGAATTATAGCAGCGTCCCCATTTTTGCTAAATTCCAGATTTGAGAGTTTATAATCCGTTCTACATGCTTAAGCAGTGACAGCTGTTGGATGCCTCATCCTCTGTTTTAGTGGAAACCTTGCATGCATGCAGCAATGAGAAGTTTTTGTCCGGTTAATGGATTTGCCACATGTGTGATGGCTAATGATAAAACGAAATCACATAGATTTATTAAGGGATACTGAAAATCCAGTTACATGAGACCTTTTTCTTATTATTCTAAGCTCTGGAGAACATCAGAGAACTTTTTCCTCTATTTGTCTTTCCGTTAGAAACACTCTTTGCTCGCTTAGATCAAATATGATGAATTTAGTAGTTAATGTAACAGTAAAATTAAACCATTAAGGAAATATCTCTAATGTCTGACATGTTTAGAATTGCAGTACTTAGTTGTCTCTCTGAAAGGCATAATACAAACGTTACAGGGGTGGTCTTGGGGGAATTATTGACTGGCTTCCTTAGTAATTTCCTGAATTAAAAAAATCTTGTTGACCCACTTTATCATTGGTTAAGTAAGTAAGGGCCACTTGATGAACTCTTCTGTCACTTATTCCATTTTTTTCCCTGTGTCAGCATAGCTGTCATCATAGATTCTCATTAATGTAATTCCCTGTAGTGAACAGGTATGTCTGACTGTTTAGGAACTGCATTCATGGAGGATCAAGCCAGTTAATCAGTATAAGAAATGACTGTAAAAATGGTTCGACCTCCAAAGATTGTTAAGCGTGTCATGGTACTTACTGTACTCATTAGCGATGATTCATGTTCAGTGTTTATTTGATGTCTGTTTTCATGGCGAGGAAAGTGGCCTGCATTGTTAACTAATGAATGAATTTAGTTTGTTCTTCTGTTAATACTGACTCCCTGTAATAGGCCTGCACAATATATTGCCTGTGAGTCCTTATCGCTGTGTTGGTCTCTGCAGTATTTGTCACTGAAGGCAGCAATGTGCAAATGAGCTTCTAACCAATCAGTGTTTTTAGATAGGGTTCATGTAATCCAACAAACGTATTTATCCTGACCAATCTTTAACAATTAAAGACTCTGATTGGCTATGGTTTTTAAAGGGCCCGTATTATACATTTTCCTTGTTTGGTTTTCCTTCGGTTTCAATAATGTGTGTTTGTGCCAACCATTTTCCAACCTGTGTTTATTCCCTAGAATTAGAAGGGGTGGGGGGGTGACGAAAATGATCTATTTTCTGATTGGCTGCCCTTTGCCATGATGAGTTGAGCACTTTTATATATTGAAAAGGGTCTGAGCCTTAGTATGTTGCTGAGGAATGCCAGTTCAAATCATGCAACTCTAATCTATGAATATTTTGTCTTTATGTCCACTTCTGTGTAGGTGAGCTTTAGTTTGGTTGCCATATGAAGCACGGTGTCGTAACCAACTGGTGACCACGTTGGTATATTGATTGACTAGATGTTTTGTTTGTGAATGTTTTTTTTTTTTTTTGGTCTGTTGTAATTCAGTGATGAAATTGCTTGAGCCTTTCAGTGTTGTGTTCTCTTATCAGGTTTTTTATTTTATTTTTTTAATTTTTTGTAACCTGTTCTATTAGCTGTGTTTACTTGAAGTGCGGTAAAGTAGAGGCTTTGACTTTTGGAATAAATATCTCAGAAGAAACCATCCAGAACTGGTCATGTGTAGTCAAATCACATGTTCCTTGTGCCTTGTTGTAATTCTGAAATGCCAGAGTCTCCCTCGCTCTCTTTGGCCCTTCCCAGATGCTTTATTCAGACTTATAACCCTGCTTTGTGGTTAGCATGGCATATGAAAGTAATTGTTTCTTCTTATTTTTTGGGAAAAGAACATCATTAACACACTACATAAAGAGTATGATATTCCCTAAGAAAAGACAAGCCCAAAGAAAGTTATGGCCTTAACCTTTATCTAAAATTTATATTTATTTTGATTAATGATAATTTCCTAACGATTAACATAGCTTACTATGGCTATTATAAATAATGTAATAGACATATAGCTACAGGTTCCACATTTAGCCAAAAACACTCTAGGCAGCAACAGTGTCATGGGTGTGTTCATATCTTGACTGAAGAGAGAAATAGATAACCCACATTTACACAAAGGCAAATGACACGTTTAGATTGTTTTTGTTGCCAATGAAAGATGTGAGGAATCTTGGGAAATCTTCACTCACTGGGATGATCAATGTAGCTGAAGGGCTGAGGACAAAGTGAAAAAGATTATTAATCTGTTTTAGCCAATTCTTATTAGGGGTGGGCATTTCAAGAAAAAATACCATTCCATGATTCCTGAGAACTGTTCAGATTGTTGGTGATTCGCGGTGGCCTGTGCAGAGAGAGAAAGACTCATTCATGCTTTTCATAAAACATGCATTTGCACCTGATGGGTCAGAGCTGTTATGGCAGCACAAGGACACCTACAGTTACTGGGCAGGTGGTTTTAATTTTGTGGCTTATTGGTGTTCAAATTTGGACACTTGAATTCAATTACTGGAGGAACGAAATACAGGAGGAATTGGAAAATATGAGGTAAGTATTTGGTCCGGCATCACTTCTGGCTGAACTTGAAAGCAAAGAGAACTGTTGGCATGCAAATGAGGCTCTGTCAGTTGGTGAATTTTCATACATGGTGTCAACTGTATATTAAATTAACTGGCAAACCGGAGTGAGGGGAAAGTAGCTTTTCTTTAAATGTGTGTTTGCAAACATTTATTTATATATATATATATATATATATCAATCAATATACATTTTAGATAAAGGTTAAGGCCATAACTTTCTTTGGGCTTGTCTTTTCTTAGGGAATGTCATACTCTTTATGTAGTGTGTTAATGATGTTCTTTTCCCAAAAAAATAAGAAGAAACAATTACTTTCATATGCCTTCTCAGCTGGAAAGGTGGCTGCTTTTACCTAAACCTCACAATATAATTTTATTACAGAAACATTACTGGAAGACAAAACTCAGTATCTATGACTAGACAGATTATTCATGCTGAGAACTGGAATTATTATTTCCTAATAAATGTTTGGGTTTTTTCCCCATTTTTTCTGTTTATTGTGCAAAGGAGAAACGGCAGTGAAGAGAGATGGATGTGCCCTTCACCAACTGAAAATCTATTTCCTTTGATTGAAGTTTAAGGTTGCCTTAACTCCAAGGTTGCTCATGCATACATTGCATAGTGTTTCTTGATGTGGGTCAAGGAGATTAATTCATTTTACTGGTGCGAGTATGCCTCCTCCTAGTGTAAATAATACAAAAGCTTCATAATTATTGCTTATTTTGCTATAACCGTGAGAAACATTCACCAGTGACAGAATGAAAGGCAGTTTAAGATTGTCCATGATTCACTGGTTCTGTAGAACAACCTGACTGGCCTGACAGGGGTGATGGGTGGTTGGTGATATGCTAAAAATATATAATCAAATATTTTTTCTTACATCTGAAAAGTTGGAATGGACAAACAAGAATCTGTGTTGCTGGAAAAAATGCTATCAAAAACTATAAACACATCATTTTTATTCAGTGTTTCTGTACTGCACTACACTTAGTGACACTGCTGTACTAAATCCAGTGATACAGGACTAATTAAGCTCTCTCTGTAATAAAACATGCAGTTGATCAGTGTTTTTTAATATTGCATTATTGTGGTATACTCAGAAAAGAGCAATGAGACCTACTGTGACGTGACTGAATATCGCTTTTTGCATTAATGAAAGATTTGACAAAATTACAGACTTTTGTTCATTGTTGTGTGAATCATCAAGCATCTTTCAGCAGAATATTGGTGGTTTTCCCGGTTCATTAAAACTCTATCACTGCATATAAAGTTTATGCTTAGCTTTTCCTTGGTATGGTTTGTTAGTCCTTGCTATAGGTTTAATAAATCTTGCTTTATCACACTAACAGCATACAAATCAGCAAGACTGCGCAGTGCGCAGACTACATGGATGCATAGCCAGGTTCCTGTTACAAATTGTAGATTCCACTCACTGTAAATGTGCTTGAGCTGATGATTGTTACTTAGTGAAGAGCTGGGTGAGGCACAGTTCATTGTAACTGCAGTGTATAGCTTGACTTCTTGAGCTTTAGGTTAATGTAAACATTTCTTTCTTTTTTTTTTTTAAAATACATTTTCTTTTGTACATCACGCATTAAACTAATGAAAAACTGTGTGTAAAATTTGAAGAAAGTGTGAAAACAGAGGCTCTTAGCCTATGTTTGACTACCCAATTTCCCTTTCGTGTCTTGGTTTTGATTTGGAAATTATGACCCTGAGGACAGTCTAGGGTAAAGCGGGGTCCATAATGTGTGGTTTAAAAAAAGGATTTGTGGAGGATATACCATGAAGAAACACATTATTGTAGATACACAGTAACATTAAAGCCAGATTTAACTTCTAGCAATATGGTTATGGACACCATTTACACATTGTACCTAAAGGTCATAGCTTGCTGTTCACTCAGAGAGACACCAAAGGAACCATAAAACCATAACCGTAACCATAAAAACCAAATCCGTACCTACCAACATAAACGAAAGACTGCCAGCTCTGTTCCTACCTATGCAAAGGAAAAAGATTTGTGCCTGCGTAATACAGTAATTAACTGTGTGATGTAAAATGTATGAGTGCGCCCGTCCTCCCTGTCCAGAGAGAGAGAGAGACTAACAGAGAGAGATTACAGTGCTCAGCTAGTGTGGCTCCATTGCTCGAAAAGCTGTGCAGCTAGCATGTACACAGTTGAATAAACCCAAGCCTAGAAAACTAGTCATGGTGCAACTCATACCTCTCCGACGAGCTTTTCTCTGCTGTGTTTAAACCCGGGCCCTCCTCTTACACCAGGAGTCTGCCTGCTGATTGGTCAGTTAAATGAGAGGTGATGAACCCCTAATGATTGACACAGCAGCCAATCTGTACAAAGCTAACTGCAACCAGACAGGAGAGGAGATGCTTGAGAGTGTAAAAGAGGCGACAAAAACACACATGGTAGCCAGCTACCAGTTATCTAGGCACAAAGGAAGTCAAATTCATACCAGACACAATTACATTTCTTTTCAAGCTTGAATATTTAAAACATGCTAGTATACATTGCATCCTTATCGCCAGGTGCAATGGCACTAAACAGGGCTAATTCACAGATTTCATTTCAGTAATTAATAGCTGTTGATGGCTTTTACAGGGAAAGGCAGAGGTGGCTCTGGGCTCTAGAAGAAAGGAAACTCCCACCACTAGAGACTGCTGGTACTTCAGTGTGTGCAAATTAAATAAGGGACTGTGGGTCAGCTGTAATTATCAGGCAAGGTTTTAAAATCAAGGCAGTAAAAGTGTTTCTCTGTTCTTAAAATAATATGTTGACCACTAATCAGTCATGCTTCTCTAATATATGCATTTGATGCTCTTCAGGGATGCTTAAGTTAGGCTGACAGTACTGGATCTGCATCCACACAATGTTCCTAATCCTGATGCACCTGTTTAATGACCTTTTTTTTAAAATCAGGAATTCATTACATTTCCGTTTCATAATATATTTGTTCATAATATATTGTGTGTTTATTACAGCTAGCCAAAAGTAAATCCTTTAAGCAGATACATTTCTGTATTGTTTGGCTCTGGAAAGCAGTGCAGGTTGTTGCAGTCTGAGGTGGTTAGGGATTAGAATGGTAATAATTAATACTAGTACTGTTATTGATTCTGCATGTTGTTCAGATTCTTTATCGATTCCTGATCGGTTTTCTGTGTGGGGAATCAAGAGCCCTACATGTGTTTAGCAAGATTACTGCTGTTTTATTATCTCTCATGTCTGAATATGGTGAAGAATGTCTGCTTATTAACATCTGAACATCTTAAAAAGGAAAAAATTCAAAATTTCTGAAATATATTTTAGAATTTAGAAAACAAACAAAATTGACAGATAAACAATTCTGAGCTGATGGATTTGAGCAGCTGTTTGTCTTCAAAATGAATGACATGAGGGTCATTTTGTATAGCATTCATTTTCATTCAAGTTTTTTTAGTCAAAGTAAAAGGAAAAATTGCTAAACCTACCTGAAACCATAAGTGAAGCCATCCTTTACTGATTGTTTGATTGGCCGGCCCAATTTTCTACTCAATTCACTTGTCTCCACTACCCCCCACCACACACACACACACACACACACACACACACACACACACTCACTCACACACTTACACAATACCATCAACACTGGGAGGATGAAGGCTATCATGCACTTGTTCAGAGTCGCGTGAAGCCAGCCTTCATCTTTTTGAGCTGCTGCTAACGCGTCGTCAGCATCACGCGCTTGGAGGAGAGCGCTGACTGCCAATTCTGTTACGTCACCTAACAGATGCCTGCGCTTGCTCGCATCACGGGTGGGGTGAGGGAAGGCAATGATACCATCCCAGAGAGAGCAAATCTAAATCTCCTGAACTCCCGGCCACAGACGCAGCATCACCAGGGGTCGAACTCCCTGTCTCAATACCTGGATAGTTTCACCACTCGGGCAGTTTAGTTGCACAAAATCTGTTGAACATAAACAGAAGTATAAAGCTGATAAACAATCAGTGTAACACAAATTTAGGTCAGGCTTCGTTATATCATACTCGCTGTCTTGCACTTGCACTGACTTTGCTGTTTGTGTCCCAGTTTTGCCTGAATGCCGAATATGTTACCAGCCAGTGTTGCAAGATGTGCTGATGCCGAGCCAGTACTCCAAAACCAGCCAACTGACATCAGTACTGTATTTTTGTTATTGCATTATCAAGCTTTTATAGTAAACATCAACTGAATTTACCAATTAGTGCATAAATGCTTAGTCTTGTGTGCTTTTTCATGCCAGTAATTATGTTTCACCTGGTTTTAAAATAACATGGATAGTAAAATTATGCAAATGAACAGTGAATTGCAAGTGCAAATGTAATGAGGCTTTACAGAGAGTGCTATAAATAAAAATAGCGAAGGCCTGAATATTTCCAGGGCAATAGATACACAGAGAGCTTCAACCAAGAAAGAATGTGTTTTTTACCCTTTTCTTATTAAAGCATATTAAAGCAACAGTTCAGCCAAAAAGCAAGCGTGTGCAGTTGTGCTCTGACTCTAAATGTAGCTGATCAGTTAAGATGTGCTTTGTGTCAGTGATGTGCCTGAATTTTGTAGAGGAGCTTAAGGGATACTTGGCTAGCAGGTAACAGAAAATTCTACCCCATCAGTTCGCATCATGAAAACTGCATACCAGTATGTGTCGCCACTGTTGAAACAAAACCTTGTATCTCTGTTTTTAGTGTTTTACATAATTTGAATACTTCAGTGGTCTAAAATATCCTTATCCTGTAAAGTTACCAATTTGAAGACCCCTTTTCAGGATTCTCAACTTGTTTGTCATTTTCATGGTATTCTGTTTATTTTTCCATGTTTAAATGAGCTGAACATGACACCATGAAGACTTTTAAGATACAGTACATAGAAACAGTAAAATCATTATTCTTGCTTTTGTGCTTGGTCCACTGTTTTCCTTCGTTCTGCCACCTGAGGATCAAACTGATTAAGGAATAAAATGAGTGACCTTGGCAAGCTGCTGTAGCAGGCTCTGAAATGATTCATTATTTTTCTTCTTGTAGGAGAGTTTATATTTAATGTTCTGTCATTTAAGTCAAAGCACCTGATTACAGTCAGCAGCCTTATCAGAGAGCATTTCTCACTTTTGCTTCTGAATTTAGTAAGTGTGAATGGAAGGAATTAAGCTGGCTTTGCCAAAGATACCCATGGCTCTTTGTTTTTATTAAGCCAGCCTGTCTATCTCATTACACTCCTCTCCTCCTGCCCTTCTCTGAGGCCCTCAGATATGGGGATAATTGCTCTGGGTTTATGAGAAGGCTGCATCAGATTTAATAAACACACTTCGATATGTTTTTTTTTTTTTTTTTTTCCTTTCTCTCCCTGTTTTTATATTGTGCCCTTAACGTCTTAGACATTTGCCTCAGCCAGAAGCATCATCCTACTCTTTCTGAAATCCATCTTACTTTTAGCTGTATTATTGACCACATTCTGCATTTTTAGTATGTAACCCACACGGTTGATGCTGCCTTCAGTGAGTCTACCTCAGATCCTGTTCACTGAAGGTCAGGAAGTAGCATGTTACTATTTCCCATGGACACCCACACTCGAAGACTTCTCTAAAAGAAGCAGACTTTCACTCTAGAGGTCCATCCTTAATTTTAGTCTTCCTCCATTTCTTCTGCACTGTGCGTTAATAAACTGTACTGTAGCTTGGCTGTGCTGGGTGGACCTTTCCAAAGGCCTCCATGTATATGCACGCAGTGTGAAATTGAGTTTTATGAAAAGGAGAGCATAGTTAAGAGATTGCGGAAGCAGTGAACACAGTGCCTGGCAGCGAGGTTATTCTGCAAAGGTGATCTTTTGTCTTGGTACTCTTGTAAAAGGAGGGATGGGTGGTTTGAACAAATGTCCAAGCACGAGCGTATTGCAGCCTAGGGGTTTCTCCATCTTTGTCCCTGTATTTCTTTCTTTCTGTCTGTCTGTGTCTCTGTCTCGCTCTCTGTCTGTCTGTCTTTCTCTAATTTCCTCTGTCTCTGTCTCTCCCTCTCTTGCTCGCGCTCTGGCTCTGATTTCCAGCCCTCCTGTTCCTCCCACTCATGGTGCCCTCAGAAGGCAGTGGGTTGCCAGATCACCACCTGAATGCTGCCATTTTCTCCTGGCTGTGAAAGGGTTGTACTATCCGATTGGGTGGTCAGTAATCCAATGGCTGGCTGCCCGCGAAAAACTAACCAGACACTTCAGTTCCCATGACAACGTTCTTTTTAGCGGAAACATCTATTTCATCTTTTATATTTGATATCGCACAGTTCAGTGTTATCTCATGACCAAGACTTGCAAGTATCTTTCTTGTTTTCTGGCTCAGCTGTTACCTCTTGCAATATATTTAATCTATTACTGTAAATTTAGATATTAAACTCCATGCCCTCCAACAGCCACAAGTGTCTAACAGCCCCGAAGATTTTTACGTGTCTTAATATTATTCACAAGAAAAATGTATGAATGTTATACGGTTGTTAGCTCTTTGTATTGGAGTGCTTGAATTTGTAATATGGATGGCTGCCTTTCTGAATATGATGTTAAAATCAGGTTAAGCTAATGGATTTGAGGCATCTGGCCTTTTCCTGTTGAAGATTAATGCATGCACTTTATCTTGTGAAGGAATTAGCTGTGATTACTGAAATAACCTGCACAGTATACTGGAACTGAAATACTTCCTAAGGTGTGTTATTTCTTTCATATTGCTACCCTGCAAATAAGCACAGAAAATGCAACGTACTAACACGGCAAAAAACATTAAGGTTTAACTCATTCAGCTGAGTGTGTCAGGGATGTTGGCCTTTTACTGTGAAATGAAAATACAGCAGTCTATCTCTCACCTCCTGCTGTGTAGTCAGGTGAGGTTTGAGAAGGTCAGCTTATTTCCTAGAACACTAATATGGAAGATCCGCCAGCCCGGTGGGGTTAGCTCTTAGACTAGTATTCCGCTTGCCTTGCTTCTGTTTCTTCTCAGACCCACTGTGGTGCAGCCTCTGTAGGACCAGCTGATAGTAATATTTATTGAATTCCAGCAGTGTCTGACAACCATAGCTTTAAGCATGTATTTTGAGATGCATGTTAGGGACATTTTGTACCATTTGTGCAAGGCCAAGTGCCCAGTGTAGGGCTTTTAGTAGCAGAGTGGTTAAAACACTTGCCTGTGAACCTGATGATCACAAAGTTGCAGGTTCAAACCCCACCACTTTCTACCATTGCGTCCTTGAGCAGAACACTTAACCCTCAGTTGCTCCAGGGGGACTGTCCCTGTAACTCACGCTCTGGATGAGGGCCTAAGCCTAATGCACCCTATACCCTGTACCTTTTACATTCATGCCATGTTTATCTGAATAACTATCAGTTCTGTTTTTACTGGTTTACAGGATAAAAAAATAAAAATACTGTTTTTATTTTTTCATTTAAAAATAAGAGGACATACCAAATTAAGCCAAAGCATTATGCATGTTGAGCATCTGTTATTTAATTTTTTGGATGTGTATAAATGTGATATAGATATATTGAACTAGTCAGAAATGTAGTATACCATGATACAAATTTTTGGCCGTACTCAACAATTCTTAACCAGTAAATGTTTATTTTTATTTATGTTTTCACATACTTTCACTCATTCACAAAATCACTCACAAAGTCACAATTAGCATTGTGGGAATAATAAAGCATTTAAATGTAGTGACGATTGTGAAGAAAAGCTTAACCATGCATTGTGGACATGTGACAATGCATAGTGGCGAATAAGCATTTTCTGAAATGTGATGTATTTACGTTGTTTATAGTAAGTTTCAGTCAACAGCCCAGGCCAGCACCTGCATGTCATGCATCACTTCAGCCATACCTTCCACCTCCAGTTTCATTAATAAATTGTCAGAACAGTCATCATTTTTCTTCATTCAAAATTAGGGTTGCAAGGGAGTGGAAAATTCCTGGTAAATTTCCAGAAACCTTCCATGGGAACTTTAGCTTGGGAATTTGGAAATTTCAACTTTCAAAATTCCTGGAGTTTTGCACCCCTGATCAAAATTCATTTGAAATATTGTGAGAACATTGACTTGTTTTCAGTCTTACTTTGTTGAATATATTGAGTGTATCGAACCTTGAGCCCCAAAATGTAAAATGACTGTATCGCTACACCTCTATATAGCAGGTGGAAAAGTAGCAGTCAGAAAACTTGGTATTTCACAAGAGCCAAAATAAGTTTGCATCAGTGACTTGCCTTTGCTTGTAATAAGATCAGAATGTGACCAAATCAGCAGAGAATTTTGTCAAATAAAGTTTTAAAATACCTGTGTGCATTGTAGTGATACGAATATTTAGAGATGCTGAAGCACTTGATGGACTCAGTGCTCTTACATGAGCGTTCACACACACACACACACACACACACACACACACACACACACACACACACACACACACACACACACACACAGAGACCA
>JBBIGA010173481.1:0-16278 GCA_037576975.1 Alestes dentex
TCTCTCTCCCTCTCTGTCTCCCTCTCTCTGTCTCTTTCTCTCTCTCTCTCTCTCTCTCACTCACTCTCTGTCTCTCTCTCTCTCTCTCTCTCTCTCTCTCTCTCTCTTTCTCTCTCTCGCTATTTCTCTCTCTCTCTCTCTCTCTCTCTCTCTCTCTCTCTCTCTCTCTCTCTGTCTGTCTGTCTCAATTTACCTCAGATTTCCCAGTCCAGCCACAAGCTCCCTGTGTATTTTAGTATCACTCACACAAACTGCACAAACTTTTAAACGCAGAGTGAGAGAGCTGTCTTCTCTGGATCTGCGTTTCTCTACACACTAAAAGTTTTGCCAACAGTTTAAAAGTGAAAGGTACACAGAGCTGGAAGTACTATTTGAAATATATTACGGTACAGATTACTGATCACTTGCTGTGAAAACTCCACCTGTCGCCAAATCCAATTACAGCAGTAATGCAACATAATCTGATTTCTTTCTGAAACATTTCAATCACTCCACTTTGTAAAGTAATACAAATAAAGAAACCATTTCCTACAGTTGTATGCACCAAAAACCAAATGAATATAGTAATTTGTTTTCGTTTCTATCCCTTTAGGACTGATATATGTGAATGAACTCTGTTCTGACTGACTGCTCTGCACTGTGTACCTCATTCAAAAGGCAGGTCAGGTGTGTGCTTCGGGTCGGAATGGGTGTGGCCAAACGGCACAACGTAAGTGAGCTGGCTTTTGTGACATCACAAAAACAGTCATTTAAAAATGGGCTGTATTCACAGTCTGAATTAGTAGGGGGAGATTGACCCCCCTGGTCTTTCCGCTGTTACAACCTCTGCTGTTCTGGGAAGTCCGAAACATTGCTGTGTCGATTTGATTGCAATCAGCTGTGAGAACACTAGTAAGTTCAGGTACTGATGTTGGGTGATCAGTTCTGGATCACAAACTCCACTCCAACTCATCCCAGAGGTACTGGATTGAGCTCCTTCACTCCAGAGAACACAGTTCCACTGATCCACAGTCCAGTGATGGGGGGTTTATACCCCTCTAGCCGACTCTTGGCACTGAGCATGGGCTCCAGCTCCATTCTATCATTCTATCAGGCTTTTTTCCTGTTCTTTTCTTTTCTTGTGTACGCGCGCATGGGTGCACCTTAAAGTTGAGTAATTAGAAGGAGTGTCTGGATACTTTTGGATATGGAGTTTGTATAATCACTATATAACTACATAGGAGAAGAGGGTTGGTTTGTATTTGCAGTGCTGTTTGTTCCCCTGCCCACTCTGCGCCAGGCTGGCGTTGCTGTGGGTTTGCGTGATTCACAACTGCCAGGAAATAGAGGCCGAGGGCACAGTTACCGTTAACCGTTAATACGCTTACAGCACATTCACATCCACCTACTCTGCTCCAAGGCCTTCAGATGAGCAAAAAAAAATAAAACATTCATCCTTCCAGTGAATCCAACTGTCCAGCCAGCCAGACGATGTTGCCGCTGCGTTGTGCTCGTGGCATTACAGAATGTCAGCAATGCTATAATTGACATCTAAATGTACGCCTGTCGACGCCAAACTGCCAAAACAGGCCAGGAGAGCCGCTGTCAGGCCACTTCTCCAAACACACACACACACACACAGAGAGAGAGAGAGAGAGAGAGAGAAACATTCCTCAGGCATGAGGTACATGCAGAAAAGCCTACAAATTCCTGACCTTTCTTACCGACCCCTAGGCCGCTTCTCTCTCACACTCCTACCCTGTAAAAACCACTAACCTGGCATTATGCCTCTTTTCCATCAAGAAAATGATAAAGAAGATGAATGAAGTGTGAGTTTATCTACTTTTCTGACAGGATTACGAACAGATGGGAAAAGGAGGACTTGGAAAAAAGAACAAATGAACTTGTAATAGGAATGGGTATGAAAGAGCTTTGGATTATTAATCTTTTTCTTACACCGTATTACACCTTACAGTGTTGTACTATTTGTCTTAAAGACTCACTCCAGGCAAAAGGCTTAAAACTAATTCCACTGATTTTTCAAGTTTTCTGCACAGTTGAATGGCTGAGATGCAAACAAAGTCCAGCAAAATGGATTTTGGTGTAAAATGTAGAAAACTTACCAAGTCAGAATTATTCACTGTTGTGGTGAAAGGAACCAGACATCTGCCCTCAAAAGCTCCATCACAAAGACATGTCATGTCTGAGACGCTCTGAAAAAGATTTTATTCATTTAATTCATTCACAGCAAATACTGAAAAATCTTGTCAAAGACAAGGTAAAATACTCCCTGTACGATAAAGCAAGAAGTAGTCAGTTTGGCACCTGAAGGTGGGCCAATAAAATACTATATTCAGTTTAGTAATAAACCAAGTAATTTTTAATAATGATGTACTTTGTCATGTCGCTTTTTTTTGGTCAACAAGCCAAAACCATTCTGAGAATTACACTGAAAGTTTGGAAACATGGTGTTGCATGGAGTAGCCCTTTGAACAACAGTTCTGGTTTTAAATACGTTTTTAAGTTATAAAACACTCAATCAACACCTATATGGGGCAACTGGGTGGTCTAGTGCTTAGGGCGTTGGCTCTGTAATCAGAAGGTCATGGATTTGAATCCCAACTGTTAGTGTCACCACTGAGGGACCCCCGGGCGCCCCTCATTAGTGGCAGCCCACTGCTGCATTTGGTGAATGGGTTAAATGCAGAGAAAGAATTTAACATTGTTCACACAGTGTGCTGTGGTGTGGTGTACTCACACATGACTATAGGGGTTAATAAATTAAATTAAATATCACATCACTTCTGATCTTTATTATTGCACCAGTTAATCTACCAATTCATTAAAAACAGTTTTAATTTACAGATAACAGTCTTCGCTTGGTCTGTTGCGCTGCAACCATAGCCTACAAATTGCACTGCTTGGGTTTTTTTACTGTAATAATTTCAGCAATAATCTCAGTCAATTTTAAAAATGTTTGTATTTTGTCATGTTTTTTTCAACATTTACAAAAGCAATAAGCCAAAACCGCACTGAGCACTTCAGCAATTGAATTGTACTATTTTGCCCTTTGAACAAGACATAGAACTCTTGATGAAATCAAATTATTCATTTGACAATCTTGGATAATTACCCAGAGCAACACCATGAACCATAGTAAAATCACTGCAACACAAGGCTGTAGGACACAAATAAAACACAGTGGGAAGGGATGGAAGCTTTGATTTATGCGAATACTGACTGTACAATGTGGGGTTAAATTCCACGACAGTTCCACGAAGGAGAAAAGAAACATAGATAAAGTGAAATGCGGGACAGGGAGGTGTGAGAAGAGCTCTGAGGAAACACCCAAAAAACAAAGCAAGGGACATATTATGTGTTACTATAAATGAAAGATTACTGGGGTCTTGTTTGTTGTTTTTGCCGGCCTTTAAAAATTCTTTTGGGATGTTTTGGGTTGGATTTTTCTGAGTGACTACCATGGATTGCCTCCCTTGTGTAAGAGCACTGTTCCGGCATCACCATTCAATAATGCAACAGTGACTTTTTTAATTTAAGCTTGTTTTTCAGGACTGTGTTTGTTCATATGCAACAGAGAGGAACCGAGGCTGAACCTGTTCTTCGAGGAATAGTCCAGAGTTGCAGGAGAGACTTCATCTGACCTCTTCCTGATAGGTGCCTTTGAACAATACTCGACTTTTTGTGCAGTCATCACGATATACAATGTAATCAAAATACGTGCTTTAGGGCTTTTTTTCGTGCTAGGACGTTTCACTACACTGTATTTTAATGCACACTGCATAACACCACCAGTATCAGCGCTAACTGGTGACTGATAGGATTAGAGTTAAGGTTAGGGTTAGGGTTAGGATGAGGGTTAAGGTTAGGGTTAGGGTTAGGGTTAAGGTTAGTGTTAGGGTTAGGGTTAGTATTAGGGTTAGGGTTAAGGTCAGTGTTAGGGTCAGGGTTAGTGTTAGGGTTAGGGTTAGGGTTAGGGTTAGATTTAGGGTTAGGGTTAGAGTTAGAGTTAGGGTTATGGTTATGGTTATGGTTATGGTTAGGGTGAGGGTGAGGGTTAGGGTTAAGGTTATGGTTATGGTTGGGGTTAAGGTTAGGGTTAAGGTTAGGTTTAGGGTTAGGGTTAAGGTTATGGTTATGGTTAGGGTTAGGGACTTTTCCTGTCTAACCCTAACCCTAACCACTCTGCAAACAAAAACGATAAGGAATCAACTCATTATTTCTCTCCTACTGTCCCTCAGTCACCAGTTAGTGCTGATACTAAAACACACAGGGTAGTGAAGTACTGTCCTAGTATGGAAAAGGGAAGCGTTGTCCTAGCACGAAAAAAAAAGCTCTATAGCATGATCGCAGCACATCTTTTGATTACATTGTATATCGTGATGGCTTCACAAAAACACATGAAACCGGGCTCCTCTGAAACATTACATGCCAGCATGAGCAACAGACGACATTTTCCACCAAAGGGACTCGAAATGATTTTCACATTATTGCCAAAAGTGAGTAAACAGAGAAATGACTCGAGTGGAACATGATGCATCAGGTCAGTTCAGTGCATCACGATGAAATGAATCAGTGAAAGGTTGGCCAAATTACGACCACCAGATCAGTGTTTACCACTAGAGAATAGCTCAAGGACAGCAATGCCATGACTTCTACTAATATTAGTACCTTGCTTTCATTTTGGCAGGAGCTATTTTGGCATTTTAGCAGATCTGATCGCATCACACTTCAAAGCAAGAGCAGATTTGGCAGGGCCTGCTGCCTTCATGCCACCATTGCAGTTGGCTTTTTATCATCAGTCAAGCAAGCGAGCCGTGAGCTATGACTCACACACCTCCAGCCAGATCCTCTTCTCTTCTCATGCAGCTCCCAAACCAGCAAGAAATGCCTGTACGGTTCCATAAAGACAGACTGGGACCCGAGTCCTGCTGCCAGCTCGTCCTGTAGTTAAAGCGACAGAAAAATTAAAACATACTCAGTTTTCCCCTTCTTCGCCCGAATGCAGCAGATCAGCCAAGACGTGTTGGTTTGCTAATTTTAGTTTTGCTCTAGAGCTGCAAGGCCAATGCACACACAATGACTCGGTGCCAAATGCAGTCCTAAATCATCACACACACCTGAAACTGTATGGAAGTGTTTGGTCATTTCTAATAGACTTTGTTTATGTGCAGTTAGGACCAACTAATTGGTGTGCATTAGCTGCATTAGCGATCAGACACCTTTCGGTTCTTGGCTGATCATAATGGGAAAAATTGTTTGCAGTTGTTTTTTCTGCAAAATACATCTTTAATGTTCTCTCCCTTCTCCGTCCCTGTATCCAGGCCCACAGCAACCGTTCTTTCAGCCGGACCACAGAGTCAGGACCCTCGCCAGCACTGAAGTGACATAAAAGAGGCGTGCAAGTTATTGAAAGCTGGAATGGTGGTGTTGGGTGGAGGGGGTGGTCTCTTGGTGGGGGTGTTGGCGACATTGGGGCTGGTGGTGGTGTGTTGGTGATGTTGGGAGGAGGGGGTGGTCTTGGTGGTAGTGGTGGGGGTGGTGGGGGGGGGTGGAGGTTGTGGTATAGGAATATTTGAACGATTTCCACATTTTTGTTCCCTCCCATGTATTTCAACATAAAAATATGTAACTAAGGAAACAAGACATCACACTGCTGCCCAGCTTTTTCTGACAAGCACAGAGGAGACAGATAGAAAAGGGAGAGAGAGCGGCGTACAGATAGAGAAAGAAAGAAGAGAGAGAGAGAGAGAAACAGAGAGAGAGAGACAGAGAGAGAAAAATAGAGAGAGAAAGAAGAGAGAGAGAGAGAAAAACAGAGAGACAGAGAGACAGAGAGAGAAAAATAGAGAGAGAAAGAAGAGAGAGAGACAGAGAGAGAGAGAGAGAGAGAGAGAGAGAGAGAGAGAGAAGAGAGAGAGACAGAGAAAACAGAGAGAGAGAGGCAGAAAGAGAGGGAGAACATGTGAGATGGGAAAGGGAAAAGGTGTGAGAGAGAAAAACGTGGCAAAGGAGGAGAAAAGAAAACAGTTTATTCCGAAAGCCCAGCTTACAGTTTACTCAGTGGCTACCTAAAGAGAGAGAGAAAGAGAGAGAGAGAGAGAGAGAGAGGGAGAGACAGAGGGAGACAGAGAGAGACAGACAGACAGACAGAGATTCTCAGATAAAATATAGGTAAATTTTACCTTTTTATATTTCTGGATCATTCTACTGTTGTGATAATTGTTTGTATACAAATGTAAGTAAGTTAACTTCATTTACAAGGTTCATTTTAAGAACAGTTTTTTCACTGAGGGCTGTACAATTCAAACCACTAAAACAAAAACTCAACAAAGCTAACTGACCAGAAAAACATAAATAAAATAACATAAATAAGATAAAACAAAATAAAATAGAAACAGAAGTAAACTCAAAACTTGCTTTGTCACCTCCAGTAAGGTGTTTCAAACCTGGATGAGTAGCAATTTAAGAAGCATTAAACACTTCAAAACATCTGGTTCCACTGATCATCTCTGTAAACAGATCTAACTCTGTAGGTTTCACTAGAACGAAGCACCAAACACAATGGTTAGCTTAACCCTTCAATGATGCAGAGATTTAGAGAAGTTGGTGAAATTCCACTTTTTGGTCAAATTGTAACCAAAAGAACACAAGATGTTTGGTGTCATCTAGTTTAATTGAAGCATTTACACTCAACTCTTACTCAGCTGTATTGGGAAGGTCCTCTTCACACTGTTGACTGATAACAGCCTCTTATATTGAGAAGTTCTTGATTCTTCGCACACTTCTAATGTAGCACTCCTAATTGAAGAGCAAATTTCCAAAACTCAATCCAAAAGCATTTTTTTTGAAAATTGCGTTTTACTTGTTTTACCTATTGGAAAGCAATTCTTACAGGAAATCATTTTTTAATTGAAATTTGTCAGTTACTTGTCATTTTTCAACACTTGTTTCTAAAGAGCAACTCCTGCACATTTTAGTTTGGGCAAATTTGTTTTAAAAATATGAAAACAATTTTTAAGTAAATCGATATTCAATGTCACAAAATGATGTACAAGTTTAATATTTATATCTGACTACATGACACAGCATAGAGTCAATGACAGCTAACTGCATAAAAATTGTAAACATACGTCCGTCTGCCAGTACTGGTAAAGATACAGTTTTCAGTTCAGTGGACTGAGTGAGTTTTGGAAATTCACCTAATCTTGTTCCGTGTATTATATGGACTGAGTGAGTTTTGGTCGGTTATACTATTGCACATATTGGTAAAAATATACCAATAGTAGTGTTACCTAAAACAATCAGATAAAATGGGCTGTGTGAGTTTTGGAAATTTGCTCTTCAACTGAGCATATGAAACCTTGAGGGAATTGGATGGATCTTTAATCTTTAATCTGCTTCTCGCTGTGGTTTCTCAAAATTTCATTTTGTGTTATTGAGAATACGATCTAAGAAAAAACAGTTTTTATTTAGTTTGTGTTACAAACAACCATTTACACACACAGTGCTGCCAACTCTGTGGATGGAATAGCAACAGCCAAGCTGACCAACTGGCTGTGACCCAGCAACTAGAACTTTCTGACAAGCATCATAAGGATCTTCTGCTTCAGCAGTGCATCCAACAATAAGGGCAGCATGGAGCTTCTTTTATGTGATGACAGAAAACACTGAAATCTCCATTTCCTCATACTAATCCATTTTACTGTGACCAGCACGGACCCACACACCAGCTACTCTGGAGGCACATTTTAATGAGTTAAGGAGGATGAGGACAAACACTCTGGGCCCGACGCCCTGAGTCTTTTGTGTTAAAGATGCAAACTAGACATGTTCTGCCAGTGCAGAACTGGTGGACGGGCTGGAAGGCGCAGTGATATGAGAAATATGGGAAAGCGTGAAATTTGTTTCTATTCTTCATGCACATGCATTTCAGAGGGAGAAAAAGTGGTTAAATAAAATGGTGGAAGCAATAAAGTGTCCGTTTTTCATAAGTGAACACAGCACAGTGTGAACAGCATGAAATTCTCCCTCTATATTTAACCCATTCACCAAGTGAAGCAGCGGGCAGCCAGGAACACAGCGCCCCGGGGAGCAGTGTGTGGGGACGGTACTTTACTCAAAGGTACCTCAGTGGTGTTACTAGCGGTCCTGGGATTCAAACCCACAACCTTCTGACTATATGGGCAACTCACAAACCATGAAGCCACAAGTAACACATGTGACTGATTTTATATTCTGCCTGGTTTACTGAAGTTTGATCAGCTTGCAGAGGCTGGGTTCATGATGATTTTCTAAAATTATTATGTGCAGTATCACTAGCTATGTCAAATTATGCCACTATTTATGTTACTATTTATTCAATAATATTATCAGCTTTTATTCTGTTGGTTATGCTGTTCTTTCGTCTCTTGTTCTGTCCAATTGCCGCCATAACAATTCAAATTTTCCACCTACAAAAGGACTAAAGTTTTCTTATCTTATGTGCAATATCACTGCTTATGTGCAATATCACTCAAATTATGTCACTATTTGTGTCGCTACTTATGCAATAGGATTATCAAGTGCAGTATCACTACTGGTGCCACTATTACGTGCAGTAACAGACTCTGTACAGAGTGCAACTTCAAACCACTAACAGTGTTACTAGTGAACTACTTCAGCAAAATTGTATTTATTTATCTATAGTATAGTATTGTGTTCACCTTTTACTGACCACCGCATTTTGTGTATAAAGGATAGTGTATTTAAAACAGAGTATTTCTGGAGAGTTTTATTTTGATTATATTTTATATTTTATATTGTTTGTGTCTCTGTGTGTCTGCACAGTTATAACAATTTCCTCCAGGATCCTTGAAGTTTTCTAATTCTGATCACAACTTGACAAAATTAGCAGTGAGTTATTATATTATGCATAACAAAAATCTGCCAGTGAGCGTGTTAAGAAGCAACAGTTCCGGGCTCTCTGATGTACATCAGTCTAAATATGTCTAATTATATTATATATTAACATACTAATATTAGGTTTTACATTGCTCTTGTCTCTGTATGTCTGTCCAGTCGTGGCTTAAGCAATTTCTTTCAAAAAAACATTTTCAGATTCTGATTCTGAAATTTTTGTTGGGGTCTGTGGTTGAGACCTTTAGAGAAGCATGTTGACGACTCGGTCGTTTCACTGCGACTTTTAACTCCTGAGCTCCAGCAAGGAGTTCAGTATGAAGTGTGATGTTTTGGTACTAGTTTTGGTATATTTAGGCTGAGGTACATTGGAAAAACTGAGTACTATTGCTTGTTTCAAGAAATCTTGTTAAAACAGCATTCACCCCACTAGCAGATTAATTTTATTCATAATATAATAATTCACTTCTAATTTTGTCTTCTAAAGTTGTGATCAGAATCAGAAAATTCTTGAGGAAGTTGCTCATGTTACAACGCCACAGACACACAGAGACACAAAAAACAACATATAAAATATAATATAAAAAATAAAATATATAAATATAAAATTATATAAATACTATAGATAAATAAACAAAAATTACTGATGCAGTGCTACTGAAGATTCAGAATCAGAATCAGACGACTTTATTGATTCCAGAAGAAATTAAGAGTGAGGAGCTGAAAGAATATTAAAAGTGTAAAGTTAATCTCCGTCTCTTTCTTTTCCTCTCCTCTTTTTCTTTTACCCCCATCTGTTCTTCCACCCCCCCAGCCCCCCACAGATGGCCCCTCCCCCTGTGACACACTGACTGCAGACAGTCATTAAAGTGTCTTATCTCCCCCAGTGTGTGTGTGTGTGTGTGTGTGTGTGTGGGTGTGTAGGTGGTTGTGTGCTGGGGGGTTAGTCTTCTGTCTCTGCTGAAGACACACTGAGACACACACACACACATGCACATAAAATGTTCTGCGTCTTGTGCGTATTAAGCGTAAGAGGGCAGTTTTGGTGAAATCTGGATGTGAAAATGATTTGTGATTTTGTTTGTTTGAATAAACGGCATAAACCTCAAACTGCCCTCCAAAAAATGAGCATCCATGAAAAATACCACCAAAAAAAAAGAAAAAAGGCACTGATGTGAGTCTAACTGTAGCCATCAGCCCACCCAGTACTGAGAGAGAAGAGAGAGAGACAGAGAGAGAGAGAGAGAGAGAGAAACAGAGAGAGACAGACAAACAGACAGGCAGACAGAGAGACAGACAGAAAGAGAGAGAGAGGGAGAGAGAGAGCGAGAGACAGACAGACACAGAGAAAGAGAGAGAGAGAGAGAGAGAGAGAGAGAGAGAGAGAGAGAGAAACAGAGAGAGAGAGAAACAGAGAGAGACAGACAGACAGAGAGAGAGAGAGAGACAGAGAGAGACAGAGAAAGACAGACAGACAGAGAGAGAGAGAGAGAGAGAGAGAGAGAAGGAAAAGAGACAAAAAAGAAGAGCTAAAGAACCAGATAAAGGAGAAATAATCAATAATTATTTTTTATCTGCACTTTCTATTGCAACAACTGTGTAGTAACACATTTACAACCATGTAACAACCATGCGAGTGCTGATCCCCCATTTCTTCTTCATATTTTACTTCCAGAGATCCAGACTTTCTTGTTTGTTTACTGTGGCCTTGAGGAACAGTACTCCAGGCTTCCTGAAAGACTTTCAAAGACACTAATTTTCAGTCCAGTCACTGAACCTGACCAGTTTCAGAGGAATGTTTTTGTTTGTCAAGACACACAGTGACCTACGTATGAATCATTAAAGGAAACAACTGCAGATGATTCCAGATGATCAGGCAGTGATCAGTATACTGGTGGTGCTAAATGCTAAATGGTTGGAACTCCTTTATCTAAGCATCTTGTATTATTAGGAACTTGTTGCAGTAAAACATTTGATCGCATTTCTTTTATTTAATCTACTCAGTATGCCAAAGATAGTCGGACAGGCAGAAAATAGTACTTTTGCACCAAGAAGGTGATTCAGATAAGAGATAAGATAAACCTTTATTAGTCCCACAAGTGGGAAATTTGCATTGTTAAGGCAGAAAGAAGAGCAGCAAAACAATAGATTAAAAGGTATACAACAAGACAAGATAAAATAAAGAGTACACTTTAAGACAAAAATATGGATATGGACATTTGTGTATGTGTGTATATATATATATATATATGAATACAAGATATGAATAAACTAGAAAAGTGCTTTTCCTGAAGAATGTGGAGTGATTGCACTTAAGCAGTAGTGATGACGATCATACTAGGTATCTCAGGTGGTTGCTGGGGTGTTGCTAGGAGGTTCACTGGTTTACGGTGATTAATATCTTAAAAACTCTTTTAATTGTTACTTTCGATTTGTACATGTACTTGTTCACTCCTACACGCTGTCTTCAGTGCACAGTTCAAGGCATGTGAGTGTGTGTCGCAACTCAGGGGTCTGTGTCTTTTCAGTCATTACATGAGCAGTTTCCTCTAGGATCAATAACCAGTTTTCTGATTCTAAAATGCTTTTTTTTATTGCAGTTTGCAGAATGCTGTATGAGAGTAGGAAACATCAGCACTGTCCAGAATCACCATAAACTGGAAGCATGGCATGATCTGAAGTAGCCTGTGTCCTGCTTCACGGTAGCTTTTCTCAGTGTTAGAGCCTGACTGTATAAACCAGCTCTGTGTACCTCTAAAGATCTATCTAGGCTCTTCTCATTTAAATAAAATATATTATGCATATATCAGTGTTATAAACTGTTTGAACTGTATGAACTTAAAGGGAGCATTTTTCGATAGGCAGCATAATTCACCAGAACACTGTCCCCTAATATAATATATTATTATATTAGGGGGCGGTCGTATGAGTGAAACACACAAGATGCCAAGTGCATTCCCACATTAAAATGCTTCTGACGCTAGTGCTTGTATGTACATTGTCTTAAACGGCACATTATAGATGGACTTGGTTCTGTCATTGTTCTTGCTGAAGCATTTTTTTCCCTCAGCATATTAGGTCATATTTTTGATTGCGTTGACCATTACTGCACATGAACAGGGCAACAACAGTTATTAGATATTAGAAACACTGAAAGTCATTTAAATTTGTAAATACTTTTACTGCAAAAATGTGTGTGATTAATCTAGATTAATTAATCACAGAGCTTGTAATTAATTAGATGAGTTTTTTAATTGCGTGCCACCCCTAGTAATAATGTACAACAGTTACATGGTTGTTCACAGTAATATTATACCTCTAAAATTTGTGCATGTTGTACCAGAAGAGAAAACACAAGAGAAAAATATTGCACAGAAAGAAAATTATTGCACTGAAAAGAAACTTCCCCTAATCATTCAAAATATGAAGAAATGAGGGGTTTTGAAGAAATGAAGACTTTTGCACAGTACTGCAAATACACACATACTGTATATCAACTTCAGAAGTAATGTTACTTATATTCATGTGTTATTTACATTCATGTGCGTGGGGTCGTCCACACAGCTTGTGATGTAAAAGGGGAGAGAGACCCCGATGATCTTCTCAACTGTCCTCACAATCCTCTGCAGGGTCTTGCGATCCAAAACATTGCAATTCCCATACCAGGCTGTGATGCAGCTACAGAGAATCTCTATGGTCCCTCTGTAGAACATGGTGAGGATTGGGGGTGGAAGGTACGTCCTCCTCAGTCTCCGTAGGAAGTGGAGACGCTGCTGGGCTTTCTTCGTTTTGGAGCTGGTGTTGAGGGTCCTTGTGAGGTTCTCCATGATGTGAACTCCAAGGAACTTGGTGCTCTGGATGATCTCCACTGAGGAGCCGCCGACGCTCACCGGGGAGGGATCACGTTGGCGCCTCTTGATGTCAACAACAATCTTTTTTGTTTTATCCACATTCAGGGACAGGTTGTTGGCTCTGCACTGTCGTACCTCCTCTCTGTATGCTGCCTCATCATTCTTGCTGATCAAACCCACCACAGGCAAACTTGATGATGTGTTTTGACCTGTGCATTGCTGCACAGTCATGGGTAAAGTAACCAAAAGGTATGATTAGCATGGTGCTAACTGCAGGCCTGAATCCTCGCCTACTCTCAAACAGACTTGGTTACTTGGTTATTGGATTTCTGACACTGTATGACTTCTACAAACACAGTACAGTAGCACAGCTACATACAGCAAAGTCCATCATTCTGTCCAGTACTGTTGAAAAGGGTAAACACTAATCCCGCCCTCTGTGATACACACAAATAGACTAAATACAGGTTCGTTTTACTGAGATCAGACATAAATAATCTAAACTTAAGATTTATTTACGATGGAACAAAGAAAACACTGTTTTGCAGCAGAAGCTTCCTCTGGGCTCCCAAAGATTTGGGGGTGTTTATAATTAGTGCGATTGTGGAAAGCAAATCATACTACTGTTCTTCTCAAGCTAAAAAAGGCGTCACTTCTCGTTGGAGCTCGTTTGACATTTTGGAATTGTTCCAACATCAAAACACCCATTAATATCATTAGTTGTGCGCTTGCATATAACTTTCTGATCGGTTGATCAGTACTGATCATATAAAAAGGGTCAAGTGATCCCTGTAACATATGGGGAGAGAGAAAAAATGGTTGATTCCCCTTTGAAATGCGTGTCAGAGAGTGACATCACATGATGAAAAGCTTCAAAGCCCAAACACGAAGTAACAAATATGGACCAAAACACACAGCACACTCATAAACAGACTTCAGGATGCTAAAGCTCATGTTATATATTGTGGTTTAATAACAACTAAGCCTGTGAATGCTGCTACATGTTCAGGTGTTCGCACCTGTAAATGGCAAAAGCCGGCAAATCCCTCCCACCCCTTGGAAGAGCCGGTCTCTGAATCAGACGACCAGGGTTCGAGTTTGCACTGGAAGCAATTTTTTTTTTTTGCCCATAAAATCATTATGTGGGCGTCTCCAAACACTGGTTTTATGGCAACTATCTCTTACAGTTTTTAAAATAGGGGCATAGTTCCAACATCCAAACTTCTGCTAATATCCTCCGCAGTGTGCGTGTATATATGCTTTTAACTGGTTAATCAGGGTCCCTAGAATTTATCTTTTAAAAAATTCCTTTTTGTGGTCAAGTCGCCTCTGTGATATACGGGAATAATCAGCCGGGGAATGTGGATATGTGCGCCTTCAGCCGTCTTTAACCATAAACGGCTTGATAAGAGCTGGTGGCGACTTCATAGAGAGGTAACAGATCCCCCCCCCCCCCCACACTGGTCGAGTGGTAAAATGCAGTGCTGAATGAAAAGAGTAAAATGTACCAGTTCAATACCGCGCTGTGAACAGAATTTATTTTTCACGTAAACTTTTTTCACCAAACATTGGTTTTATAGCAACTATGCAATCACACTGCACATTTTCTCGCAGAAATGGAATCTAGTTGTAACTGTTGCTTGAGCCTGGCCGGTATCCCTGCCTGTCACTCTCCCAAATGAGCAGCAAAGATCAGAATCCGCCTGTGAGGATCAATCACACCGCCTTAATGTCGCTGTCGTTAGTAGACGCTTGATTGACGCAAAGGTCAGGAAAGGTCGGGGACCGAAGCAACACGACACGCTACACACACCTTCTCTCATAAGCACTGACAGCAGCTGTAGGTGGTACTGAATGTCCCAGACAGGTGCACACACTCACACACACACACACACACACACACACACACAGACGCAATGCTGGTTAATATTTAACAGCCAGCCTCCACTGAAAAAAATTTCAGATGGAGATCCTCACACAGGTCAGTGGATAACAAATATGGACACAGTGGTGCAACCAGATAATTAAACAGTACTGTGCAAAAGTCTTAGGCCCCTATGCTAATTGAGGGGACATTTTTCTGCTGGTAAAGGTAATGTTAGAATAAATGCAAACAAACGAGAGGGCAGTAAAAAGTATTAAGATTTGTTTGTAAAAAGTAGTTGAAATTCTACAGTGAGCTGGTGAGGAGAACACAGGTTCGGTTCCAGATTCCTCCTCGGTTCCTCCAGCCGTTGTTTGGATTTGTGAAACTCCATCAGCAGCTCCTGATTTGATTTAATGAGTTAAACCAGGTTTCTGATGGAAACTACAAGTAATACTGGACTTCCACAAGGAACACACTGACATACTGAACATAGAATCGCTGTTTACTCTATAATGTTACTTGTATTTATTCTTGTATATATATTTATATATTTATATACTATATATTTAGTACCTAGATGAGCACCAAGTTTTGGCATCAAGACGTGTACAGTACTGTAGGTAAGGTGTGTTCCAGCAGGAAAAGAGGGAAAGTCGAGGTCGTGGGGTCCTGTGTCTCACTTGACTGTAAAATAATGATTGACAGAACACTTCAGTGGGGGGTTTTGTTTTTTTGTTTAAACTTTTCTACCTGTTGTGGTGTGATCCCGAAGTTTTTGTTCGTGTGCCAACGTTCCACACAAAAATTCAACAATCCATTACTTTGTATAGTGACTGGCACATCTATTCACTCTGGCTGCACCATCTGACTGCAGAGCAGCTCAACGCCTCGTCAGTGACTTTGACTCACGCCTCGTTCGACAGGACGATCATGTTTGTTGGACAACAACCCAAGCTGTGGTTGCTATGGTGACAGCGCCATAGTAGTGATGAATGAATCGGGGAGTGAATAAATACTCAACAAAGATGGTTTACGAAGGTGTGTAACCAAAGCAACTGCTCCGGCTGAAGGGTTAAGATCAGTTTGCTGTGGACAGTCAGAATGAACGGAATTACACAGTGGTCACATCTTCAATTAAAAAGAGCCCGGTCTCACGAGTTTTCGTGAAGCCATCACGATATAAAGTCTAATCAAAATACGTGCCGCGGTCACGCTCTAGGGCTTTTTTTCGTGCCAGGACAACGCTTCACTACCCTGTATTTTAATGCACACTGCGTGACACCGCCAGCATCAGTGGTAACTGGTGACTGAGGGACAGTAGGAGAGAAATAATGAGTTGATTCCTAATAGTTTTTGTTTGCAAAGCAGTTGAAACAGGTTGAAATGCCGTGAGACGAGGAAAGTCCCTAACCCTAACCCTAACCCTAACACTAACCCTGACCCCAACCCTAACCCTGACCCCAACCCTAACCCTAACCTAACCCTAACCCTAACCTAACCCTAACCCTAACGCCAACCCTAACCCTAACCCTAACACTAACCCTGACCCCAACCCTAACCCTAACCCTAACCTAACCCTAACCCTAATGCCAACCCTAACCCTAACCCTAACCCTAACACTAACCCTAACCCTAACATTAAACCTAACCCTAACACTAACCCTAA